>PVIC010002422.1:0-77744 GCA_004025085.1 Thryonomys swinderianus
GTCTCCCAAGTAAGTGCTGGGACTGCAGACCTGCACCACCACCCTCGCCCGCGGGCACACCTTCATCAACCCCTGGGCTTATCCAACAGATGTGCACACAAAGGGGTCTTCCGCCCCGCCTGTCCCCTCCACCTTTCCTTCTGTGAAGAGCCCTCCTCAAGCAACTACAGCTGATCTGTCCCTGTTCCCCTCCCCCACCAAGGCCACAGCTGCAGGACAGAGTCCACCCTTCCAGCCTGATTGCTCCTTCCTGGAGGGGGGAGCACACCCCAGGGTGTGGCTTGGGAAAGGCTGGAGCCTGGGGACGCACTGTCCCCTTTCCAGATGTGTGCAGTTGGTGGGCTCTGAGCAACGAGGTCTGGCCAAGCGGCTCCCAGGGGTGCGGAAGGATCTTGGTGGGGGGGTCCTGGGACCTCATCCTGCCCCTTCCCCCCTTAGGCCCTCAGTAGAGGCAGGACCTTGCCCAGGAGCTCTGAAGCCTGCAGCCAGACTTCCTTCCCCGCGGCTGGTAGGCTGTGCAACTGAGTCTGGCCCTGGGGCACCCCAGAGTAGGACTGGGGAAGGGGGTGCATGCAGCTGGGGCGATCCTGCCTCCCCCTGTAGGCTTGTGCTGGGGGTGGACATGCCCCCTGCCCACCGGGCTGGGTCACTTTTGTGTATCCTATTTCAACCCTTGGCACCACTGTCTTCTTGCAGCGCCAGTTGGTAGGAAAGGGGAGCAGCCAGGGGCTGGGCAGGGGGACTTCAGAGGCGGCCTCGGGTGACCCCACAGATGCTCTCCGAGGTGGGCTGGGAATTCCCAGCTGCCTGTGGCCCCGTCCCAGCCCACCTCCAGCCCCCGCCCTGCCTCTCCCGTCCCATCCCCGCCTGCCGCCTGCAGAGGCCAGTGCTCCCCCAGGGTCGGCTCAGCCCCCTCCTCGCCCCGGCTGACTCATCCCTCAGTGTTTGGCGGTTTGTCTCCGAATAGTTGGGAGCTAGGATCACGGCTCTTCTTGGATCCCTTGCTGGTCTGGCGGATGGAGAGCTGGCCTCATAAATCCAGCCCTTGTCGTTTTAACAGCTCTTGCTCTGGCTTTTGCCTTCCTGTGACCCTCGGGCCAGAGAAACAGAGACCTAGGAGTTTCCCGAGGCCAGGCCAGGCTTTTCTCTGCCCTGGGACCGGCAGGGTCTCTTCTTCAGAGACTCCAGCTACCTAGGTCACCAGCAAGCAGCTGATGTCTCTTGATGAAACCGCCTCCTGTCATGTAACACCGTGGCAAAGATCGGTCTTCTGAGGCATTATGACTTCCACTTTGCAGAGGGGGAAACTGAGGCACGGGGCTGGGATAGGTGGCCCATCGCCTTTCGAGTACGTGGTACATCTTAAAGTAGAGCCCAGGTTATTCAACTTTCACTGCGAGAACGTTGTCATAGTTTCCAGGTCAGTCATTCTGTGTGGGTGCGGCCTGTGGGGACTAGAGACAGAGCAGTCCAGGCAGGCTGCCTGGGGGAGGTGGATCTGGGCCGCCTCGGCAAAGGGCACAGCAGGCTGTGTCTGCTGCCCAGGCTGAGCCGGCTCCTGCTTCTCTGGCTTGAGTTGCTCCAAGCCCTGGCTTCCATCTCAGCTCATCAGTCGTGTTCCCCAGCAAGATGATTTGGCTCTCTGCACGCCCCCCACAGGACCCACAACCTTATGAGCTCAGTGAGGTCTTGGTGAGCAGCTTATGCACCTCAGTGCTGGGGGGCTGGGTGACACACAAGACACAGAAGCATGAGGCCCAGCCAGGAGGCGGAGTCTGCATACGAGCCCCGAACTGTCCCTAGAGAAACCCTGTGCAGTGAGTTAGCAGTTCATCCATCTGTCTGTCCGTCCATGCTTCTGTCAATCGTTCACTTTTATTCATTCAGTTACCCTTGCCTGAGGACCTACTGTGTGCCCAGTGGGCATCCTGCTGATGTCTGCGTTAGTAAGTCTGTGTGGCTGGGGCTGGATGCCCATTTGCCAGGTGAGAGACGGTGAGAGCGGTGACTTCAAGACCCCAGAGCCAGAGGTGGGGCTGGAGCCTTGCCAGGGTCCTCCAGAGGCACAGCCCCCACCCTGCCAGAGCTTTGGGCATCCTTAGAGAGACAGGACCCCGTGAGCCCTCTGCCCCAGCAAAACTCAGTCCACGCAGTTGCAGTGGAAGAGAAAGACCACTTTAGCACCAACTATCCAGAAAGGCTTTCCGGGCAAAGTGGGCCTCAGAGCGTGAGGGATTTGCCAGTGGAGGAAGACGGCCTGGGCAGGGGTCCAGGAGCTGTCCCCTTGACCCCGGATTCGCATTGTCTGCATTGTTGTTGGGTATGCAAGAGCTGGAAGACTCCCACTTGCCGCGGAGCCCTTCGAGCTGGGGAAAGAATGAGAGGAAGTCTGCAGGACAGCTGAGTGACAGCCCTCCACCCGTACCTGGCCGGATCAGGAGGCCAGAGGTCAAGGCCCGGGCCTGTGGATAGTTGCCAGCCACTACCAGCCCTCTTCTCTGGGCCTCCATTTTCTTTCTTACAGAATGGGCTCTTGGCTTACTCTTTGGCTGCCAAGTCAAAGGAGAGGAGATTTGAGTCCCCAGAAGTGGTGGCCTGTCCTGTGGGGCCACCCTGCATCCCAGTGCCACCTCCTTCATTGATGCCACCAGCTCACTAGTTCCAGACCCTGAGATGAGGGAGACCTCACTGCACCCTTGGATGTCCCTGAAGCCCATCCCGTTCCCCCCACCCACCCACCCACGTCTCCTACAGTGATTTCAGGTGGGGCACCTGTAGCTCCCGGGTCCTCGGGGCGAAACCAATGGCCAGACACATGGTCTGCCTTGCAAGTGACACTGCGCTGAAAATCACAAGCTCCCTAGGGCAGATCGTTAGCGCTCGAGCTTAGGCTTTCCATCACCCATTCATTCAGCAAACATTTGTCCCACCGCTGGTTCTGTGCAAAGCCACAGAGGGGTCTCACAATGCCTGACCTGCAGGAGTAGTGGGTGGGGTCCACGCTGGAGAGGAGGGAACCACCGATCCTGAGTCTGGTCACCTCAGTTTAGGAAGGATTCGGAGGCCCAGCAGAGGAGGAACACCCGTGCTCCGCTTTCTCCCTCTTCTCCTCCCCCACATGGGGAGCCAGAGAACAGCTCCAGCCTGGGTTTGGCGTGAAGTGAGAGGAAAGGGTTAACTGGGCCTGATTTCCCGCCTTCCTGGCCTGGCCTGGCCTGGGGTGGGGTAGAGGGGACAGAGACACCTGGGCAGGAATGTGTGATAAGATCAAAGCTCTGCTCCTGCCTGGTCTCACCTGAGCAGGCCAAGGGAATTCTCTAGGCAGGGGCTGCAGGCTCCGGGGGAGGGGCTGGCCCCTGCCTCTTCCCTCCCCCTCTCCCGGAAGGCCACCTCTGGCCTTGGAGGGTGCTGGAAGCCCCATGAGCCACCTCTGCTGCTCGTAAGGCCACGGGGGGGGGGGGGGTCACTAGGCAACGCTCTCCTGCCCCTCCCTGTTCTCCTCACGCTGGGGTTCCTGCGGTCTGGAAGGAGCCGAAGGGCCTCACACGCCTGGCAGAGTGAGAGGCTGGGAGCCCCCCCATCGGTGCACGGTGCTCCATTCAGTCCTGCTAGGGAAGGAGGCACAGCTGTGTGACCTCGGTGTGGGCTTAACCTCTCCGAGCCTCATCCCTCAGGTGGGGATGGTGATGCCTGCTCTGCAGGGCTTTTGAAGATTCGCGATGCTACAGCTCATCCGCTCCTGGAATAGGTGTTCCCTGAGTAACCGGAACTGTTGCTTTGTGATTTTCCTGTTCTCCCTTCAAGCTTGCCCAGTACCTCGTCCTTGGTAAACCCCGGGGCCTCGATTCGTTTGCCTTCCTTCCTCCTGTCTCATCCTGTGAGGGAGCAAGGCTTGGTAAAGCCCTCTGGGTGCCACTGTGTGGCCCCACCCTAGAGGTGGCAGCTTGATACCCACCTCTGCACGGGAGAGTGGCAGTGCCAGCCCCTCCTCTCCAGGGCCTTACTAGCCCCTTGTGTAGCTGCAGATCGCCCCAGGATACCTCAGGCGGGGAAGCTGCCCGCGGAGGGGGGGGGTGCTGGGCTCTGTGCCCGCCCTGCCCTGGTTAATGATTGCCCTGGGCGCAGGAGAGCTGCCCTCCCCACTCCTTAACCACTGGTTGCATGGAGGCCAGGCAGTTGGCAGCCTGGGTGTTCCAGCTCCCTGTGGAGCCTGCTAAGGCAGGGGTGGGGTCTCGGGGCTCTGGAGGTCCTCGGGGTGCTGGGACAGGGAGCCCACAGGGTCAGAGCAGACTGTCACAGCCCCCGTGCTTTGTGGGAGCAGACACTCTACTAACCATCTAGCAGGGGAACCCTAACTGGAAGGCGGCATGGTTAGGGCTGCAGGGAAGCAGCTTGGCTACCGGCCCATCTGTGCTGGTTCAGGGCTGTGTGACCTTGGGTGAATCACTTCTTCCTTATGTGGAGGAAGGCAATGCTGAGTCCTACCTTGAAGGTGTTAGCCAGCCAAAGCGTGGGAGCCCTTTCACCCAAGGTAATACCCGGGGAGTGACCAGTTTGGAGAAAGGGAAGCTGAGTCCCAATTCCAGGTGAACAGGGCAGCGGTGGCACATTGGGGTGAGCTGGGGGGCTGGGAGCTGGTAGGCAGCACAGAAAGATCCCAGGGACATGGATGAAGCGGAGAAGTAAGAGTGGACTGGAAGGAAGAACAGAGCCCGGTGTCCCCCAGGCACCTGAGATCCGCCCCAGCTCGCCCAGCCTGGCTCCTCTTTCAGCTGGGTCCCAAGGCTGGCGGTGCAGGCCAAGCGTGGGGGAGGAGGGAGAACATTTATTTTGATAGCATTAGGGCATTTTCCCCTACTGGCAGCTGCTATTTTGAGAGCTCTGGAGAGCAGGGGCGATGGTTAAATTAGGTAATGTTGCTCCAGAAGGAATGTGTGAAGCCCTCACCGAGGCAGCAGGGACAGGACAGGCGGTTAACTTCATGTAAAATTAGAATTAACCTGTAGCACACAGGAGAGTGGCCCCTGCGTGTGGATGCTTTATAAGGCGATGGAGGGGAGGCCCCTGGAAGCCGCTGCTGGGGGTGGAGGTACTGGCCCAAGGCCTGTTCAGGGGTGGAGGGGCAGGCTGGGCTGCCATGACCCCAGCTCCGTGCTGTGGCTGCTGCGGCCCCTCTGCCAGGCGGCTGGGGCGGGGAAGGGTGATGCCCAGGAGGAGGGATGGGCAGGCTGGGCCTCGGGTGCTGCTTCGCCTGTCTCTCTGCCCGTGCTCAGGTAGGCTGCGGGCCCGCTGGCAGCAGCGCTGAGATGCTCCTGCCCGCTAGGACGGCGTCTTCCAGGGAAAGCACGGGGAGGAGAGGCACGGCTCGCTCGCTCGGTGTGTGCTGGTTGTGGTTCCCACACGCTGTGCACCAGGACCTTGGGCCTTGCCCAAGAGTTCTTCAGAAATGCAGAGTCCTGGGCCCTCCCAGGCCCTCTGAGTCCCCGTCTACGCACTGGGAAGACTCCCAGGTGATTGGGACGGGTGCTGGTGTCGGAGGCCTGTCCCTGCCTCATGTACGCCGTCTCATCTTGTCTTGAAAATCCGCCCCTGTGATGTAGAAATTACAGGAATCTGACACTGTGCGGACGTGGCCTGGAGAGGTGGCCCGGACGGTGACACTGAGACTCCAGGGGTGTTTCCACCGTTCCCCTCCCTCTCCCCATCTCGATGAGGCTCAGAGGAATTTGTTGTCCAAGGCCAAAGGATCAGAGGCCCTTCTTTCTGTGCCCTGTGCTTGCCACGGCTGGGGAGAAGTCATCTCCCAGTGCCCGCACACCTCGTCCTCAGACAGGGATGGGCAAGACAGTGCTGCCCGTGGAAGTCAGAGAAGGGTATGCTGGGCTTCGCTAGGTGTCTCCTGTCCCTTCTCGTCAGTGGTGTGCCAGGCCTGGCAGCAATATTCGAGGGACATCTGCAGTGTACCCAGCTCTGTGGCAGCAGCCCAAGTTTCTCCCTAATTTCATGGAACATCCCAGTCCTGGGGGTAAGTGAGGCAGCAGGATCTGGGCAAGTCCAAGTCCAGTCTGGCTATATGGTGAGTTCAACATCATTCTGCATGGCAGAACTAGACCTTGTCTCAAAAAAAAAAAAAAAAGAAAAAAAGGGGGGGAAAATTAACTGAGCACTTAACATGTGTTGCGTGCTCTATGTACTAAGAACTTGGCTTAAATTACAGTATCTCTTTTTTTTCCTTTGGCTTCTGTGTAATGAGGATAGTAACATAATGATAATCCCTGTCTCACGTGGTTGTTGTGAAGATGGTATCTATCAGGTGTCTGCTATGTAGTGCCTGTTAAGTAAATAGAAGTAAGTACCAATAGTCTCCCAATAAGTCAGATACTATTCCCATTTTACAGATGAACAAATTGAGAACCACAGTAGGGACCTCTAGGAAAAGATTTGCCTATTGAGATCATAGGAGATTGAGACAGAGCCTTAAGAAGTTGAGTTTCCAAACTTGTAAGTTAATATTACAGTCCATTTTTTTTGTTTGTTTGTTTTCTGTTTTTTGAAATAGGGTCTTGCTGGCCCTGAGGTCACTGTAGCCCAGGCAAGCCTCGAATTCACAGCAGTCTTCCTGCCTCTGCCTTCTGAGTGCTGAGATGAGTCGTGAGCCACCGCGCCCAGCATTAGAGGGGTCCTGTGGGAGGTTCTCAAGTGAAGACAGTGACAGAGCTGGGCTTGGAAGGAGGGAGGACGGAACAGCGTGGAGGGCAAAGAACAGCCTAGTGCAAGGAGGAAGCAGAGGCTGTCCAGGGCTCTGGATTCCAGTTTTCAGTCAGGGGTGACCAAGTCCCTTGGTCTCACCCTCAAAGATGCCCTGTGCAGCTGAGGATTTAGCTCAGTGGTTCTGGTGTCTGCCTCATAAGAGCAAGGTCCCAAGTTTGATTCCCGGTAACCTCATACCACAATGCCGGGCATGGTGGCTCATACCTGTTGTCCCAGCACTCAGGAGGCAGAGGCAGGAGGATTGCTGAGCTCCAGGCTTGCCTGGGCTCCATAGTGAGCTCAGGGCCAGTCCGAAGTACAAAGCAAGACCCTGTGTCAAAAAAAAAAAAGATGCCCTGTGTGCCAGAGGCTTGGCTCCCCAGCCAGCTGAGAAGTTCCGTCATCCTCCTGCCCTTTCTTCATGCCGAAAAATCAAAGCCCTTTCTTAATGGCCCATCAGAACTCTGGTCAGAGTGTGATAACAGGTGTAGCAGATGGAAGTGGAGCCAGACGCAAGGAGACCTGACGCTTTGATTAACGAGGCCGCCTTATCACCCGCCCACGCACAATTTCCGCGAGTCCTTTCCAGCATGGACAATGCCCCTGGGAGGGTAGCACCGTGCAGGGCCAGGCCTGGCTCCAGCGGTGCCTCTGGCTCACCGGCTGTGTGGCCTCAGAGCAGCCTCGGCTTCCCCCGACCTAAAATGGAGACAGCCTCATGTCCAGGCCTAGCTGCAGGACTGGCGACAGCGACGGTGACGGTACAGTCTGCACATCCAGCGTGGTAGCTGCTGGCCACGTGTGATTGTTTAAATATAAAATTTAATGGAGTAAGCTTCATTCACAAGTGCTGGGTGGTCGGATGTGGCCCTTTTAGGGGACAGGGCAGTGTGGCTGTTCCCACCTCAGCAAGAAGCCGTCTGGGGCGGCACAGTTCCGCGCGGTGGGTACGCCTGCTGCAGCATGGTGACCATGACTTGCCCGGGCCCAGGCTGCCCCTCGCGCACTGCCGGCCCATCGAGCTTTCTTCACAGCAGCTGCGGCGGAGCCGGCTTCTCCCCTCGCCAGCTGTCACGCGTAATGCTGAAGAATCCGTGACTTGGCCCCAGCCAGTCCCTGCGTTTCCCACCCACCCCTCAGCTGGCTCTGCTTCTGCGCCGCTCAGCTGCTGCCATCCGGGTACTCTGTGTCCGAGGTTCCCACTGCCCGTTCCCAGTGGGGGAGGGAGGCTTCCCCTGGCGCTCGCCGTCCCAGCTCCCAGTGGGGATGCCGGCCACCTGGGCCCCTCGGCAGGGCAGAGAGGACGGTTTGTTGTGACGGGGCAGTGGCAGGCTGCCCGCTGTAACACGCCTGTAGCAGGGCGCCGGGCATGCTGTGTGCGCTTGGCTGGGCCTCACAGTCTGGCCTGGTGCCCGTGAGGGCTGGCCTGGCCTGGTACCCCGGTAACAAAGGCCTCTCACGGGCCCCCACTGGCATGGGGAACACGGGAGGCTGCTTCTGGGCTGGTCCTCGGGCCAGGGCGCTGGGTCTGCCACCTGGACACAGGTGTGGCTGAGGCCCAGGCGGGCATAGGCAGGATGCAGACCCTCGGGGGCAGCAGGAGGCCGTTCAGGTGGGCAGGGTCTGCTCCTGCATTCACATGTGATGCCATAGAAGCCCCAGGTGCCCGCTGGCACCCAGTGCCCTCTCCTTCCCCTGGCAGGTGTACAGGCAAGCACCGCTGGTGCATGCACAGTGGGGACATGGAGGCCCAGCAAGGAGAAGTGACTTGTCTGAGGTGGCACAGCCAGGCTGCAGAGAGCAGCAGGGACTCGAAGGCCTGGTCCTTTCTCCATCCCGTTCTTGCCATGGGTCCCCGTTGAGTGGTCACCGGACGCTTGGCCAGAAGGGAGTGAGGGTCCTGACCCCGCCATTGCGTCCTTCTGAGGCACACCTGCCTCGTCCAGGGGGTGGGGTAGCCATACGGCTGGACACCTGGCCGGCCCCCGGCTGCCCAGAGCACCGTGAGGACCTCGCAGCGGCTCGAGCGCCCTTCCTCCGTGCACACACCTGCCTCTTCCCCTTTCCTACAGCGTCACCTTCCCCTGCCTTCCTAGCAGCCCCTGCTCCCTGCCCCCCCCACCTCGCTGAGGTTTTCCTTCTAGCACATTCGCCATTTGAGATATTAATTTATGGTTCGTCTGACTCCAAGTAGAGCATGAGCCCCAGGAGGGCAAAGCCCGTGGTGGTTTTCTGGTTCCTTCCTCCAGATCCACTGTGTGTTGGGCCCTTTCCAGCCCCACCCAGCACTTAGTGACACAGTTCAGTCATGCATTTCGCATGGCCCTGTGGTGGGTATGTCACCTCTGTATTGGAGAGGCGGGGTGGGAGGGGCCGTCATGACCTTACTAGTGCTACACCCACCTGGCACTGACAGGCCTCGGTGCTAACTCCTGGGTCGGGTTCCCAGGAGCAACACCTGAACCCCAAGTGGAGCTCAGAGCCCACGTGAGACAGGACCTAGCACCCCCACCCAGCCCTCCCCGTCTCCTGTGACTGGTCCTTTACAGCAGCATCGCTGCCCCTGAAAGCCAGGAGCCCTCAGCCGGGAGATGCAGTGTGTGGCCTGGGGCAGATGGACAGGATGTGCCCTCCGTGGCACACATTCCTGGTCAGGGTGACAGTGGTGGAGATTTACCGTTTCCGGTAACCCGAGTCCCTGGGATGCGGCGCTCTCCTGCCAAGGACACGCACCCCCCGCCTGCCAGCCCTGCCTGCCATCTCTGCTGCTGGGCCTGCTGGGCTCGGGCTTGGGGACAGGCTGGAGCACGGGCGCACCCATGGCATGCGTGCCCTGACAGGGCAAGGTCGTCATTGCAAGGTTGCTCTGCCTGGATGAGGGGGGCCAGGGTCTTGGGCTTCATTTGGCCCCCAGCAGAGCCTGAGCCTCCGCCCACCCTTCCAGAGCCCTCACCTGTCTGGGGCCTTGTCCTGGTCTTGACAGGTCCCTGTCCCCAAGGGGGAGGGAGGTGGCATGGGAGATGTAAGGCCCCGTGCTGACAGCAGGCAGCCTGGGTCCTGGCTTGGATGCTCCTCGTCCTTTTCTTCTCTGAGAGCTGCAGTCACCTGTGTTCTGTGGCACCGGGGATCGAACTCAGGTCCTCGTGCTTACCATTTGAGCTAAATCCCTGGCTGTGATCTGTGTTCTAAACACAGCACATGCACGGTCCAGCTGCTCCCTATGATATACCACAGTGAGCACGAGACTGAACACTGAGGCTCAAGTGGAAGATTGTACAGCAGTCAGGGTTGTCAGATGCAGGATTCGAACCCAGCTCTCTGACCTTGGCTGGTCCCTGTGACATCTCATGTGCCTGTCTTGGTCCTGGTTCTTCCTTCTGATAACTGAGGGCATTGGGCTTGGTGATCTTTTCCAGACCGAGTGGCCCAGGACCCACGAATGCATTAGAGCCTCCTGAGGTCCTGCCCTTTGTGCCTTTCAGAGTCTGCAGCAAAGGGATTGTTCTCTCCCTGGGTTTCTGGAGCACTTAGTTGTGGTGGTGAGCTTCGGATGGGGGGGTGGGAAGGAAGGAGGGAGAAGAGGTGACACTCAGACTTAAGCCCTGGATGCAAGCCTTTCCGTTGTTCTGTTGAATGGCCGCGGCACCCTCTCACGGTGGTCATTTTTATTTCCATTTGGTTTTTCTTTTGTTGATCTTGAGTCAGGATCTTGCTGTATAGCTTGGCCGGCCTGAAACTCACAGCACACCTCCTGCCACAGCCTCTTGCTGGGATTATAGTCACGCACCACACTTCTCACTCTCCATTTTACCGTTGACGAACGCAGGGGTTCAGAGAGGTCAAGAGACTTTCCCAGGCCGGACAGCCAGGGAGTTGCCCGGTGAGGCAGCTCCAAGCAGCGTGGGTAGGATGAGCTGGCACACATTTCCGAGGATGGCTTTGATTTATTAGTACAATGTAATAAGTGCACTAGTCTTCCCAAAAGAGTATTATTAACATATCCCGGAAATTTGAATACTGCTACATCCAGACTACATCTTCCAGGCTGCTTCCAACACTTGTAAGTTGCAGAGAAATCCTTTGTTCAAAGGTTTCTGTGCTTTGGAAAATATGGTCAGTTGTAATTACGGGTGTGCAGTTTAGAGCAGAGAGAGCGCGTGGGCTCGTGGGCTGCAGCCGCCTGGGAGCGGAGGGTTCTGGCCAAGTCCATGGGGGCCTCCTGCCGGGCCCGCAAGGGAGCCGTGTGGAGGGGGGGAGGCAGTGGGGTCCCCGAAATCCAGCTCCAGGATGGCTCTTTGGGCCTGCAGTTCCTTGGGTGGAGGGTGGGCCGGGCCAGCTCCTTCCTCCTCCTGCCCACCCTGCCCGAGGGGGGCCCTGGGTCCTGCAGCCCCAGCAGCTGTCCGCAGGGAAGGCACAGAGCAGAGCAGAGGTGACTCCCGCCCCTTGTCCAGCCCGGCCCAGCCCAGCCCGCGTTCTCCCCAGCTGTGCTCAGCTGCAGAGCTTCATCCAGAGCTGCACTGGGCATGTCCTCTGCCCTGTGTGTCTTCCCACCGTCCTTCCCAGCGCTGCCCGGGGAGGCTCAGGCCTGAGCGGGGGCCGGGATCACATCCTTTAGTTTCTTTGATCCAGCTGCAGATCTGAAGGAACAGGAATGAATGCCCCGTTTTTATAGAAGGGAAACCAAAGTCAGAAAGGCCAAGTGACAGGATCAGAGTCACAAGAGCTAGGAGTGGTGGCGCGTGCCTCTAACCTCAGCAGTCTGGGAGGCTGAGGCAGAAGGATCCGAAGTTCAACCCTAGTGGTCTTAGTGAGACCCTGTCTCAAAATTTAAAAAAAAAAAAATTATAAAGGGCAAAGGGCTGGAGGGGTGGTTCACTGTGAAAGCCTGGGTTCAATTCCTAGTACAAGTAAAGGGATAAAGTCACAAAGCTACTTAGGAGCTACACTTGGGCTCCCTGCTCCCCGCTCCCAGCCAGGGGTCTCCTGGTCTTTTCTTGCAGGTCCTTTCTGATATGCAGTGATAGATGCTTAAGCCTTCCTGGGTTTGACTCCCAGCTTGACCCCTGAGTAGTTTTAGGGCCTTGGGCAAGCTACTTAGCCCTGTGGAAAGGAACTTTGATTTTCTGGCTTATAAAATGGGAAATTACAGTGCTTAGTCTAGGCTGTGATGGGGTCTTCAGGCTCCTTAGAGAGCAAGTGGATTGTCATTGTTGGCTTGCTGTCCACCTGAGCTCTGCGTGCTTCCGCTGGGGGCTCTGTATACATTCCACACATATTTGTATCAGTCAGCAAATATTTAGTTGGCCCCTACTGTGTTCCAGGTGCTGGAAAGGGAACAGTGACAAAACAGACTGAATTCCTGTCCCTACCTGGGTGTGGTGGTTCATACTTGTGATGCCAGCACTCCAGGAAGCTGAGGCAGGAGGATCACGAGTTCGAGCCCAGCCTGGATAGTTTAGAGCTTCGGTGGGACCTTGTCTCAAAAGATAAAAAAGGTCTAGAGATACAGTTTATTGTGAAGGCCCTGGGTTCGGTTGAAAGCTCTGAAGTGCTTTGCACACCCTGGGATTGTTAGCCAGAGGCTGCAGATGAGAATGTTGTGACCCAGAGAGAACAAAGCAAGGCCAGGGCACAGCTCTCGGGGAGTCTGCCATAGCCTTGTGTCCCAGCGGGCGGGCTTCCTGGAGGAGGCTGCCTCGGAGCTGAATCACGAATCACGGAGACTGGGAGCCTCCAGGGAGACTGGGACCGTCCAGGGATGCAGCTGCCACCGTCTGGGCCGTAACAATCTCAGGAAGGTCTTACAGGGGCAAGGTCTGTCGTTCGTAGGCCACAGCCCAGCCTGAGCTTTAAATACCCCAGGCAGCCCAGAATAGCCCCCATTGTCCTGGCCTGTGAGAGGCTGGCCTGGAGGTGGGAGCTGGGGGCGGGGAGGTCTGGGCTCTTCCCCAGGTGGTCCTGGTGGTGTTTCCGCGGGCTCTGCTCCGCTTGCTCTGGCTGTGCCCTGGAAGGCCGCCTGTGGCAGGTGGGACGGCAGCCTGGGTTCTGCACTCCGTGAGCAACGTGCAGCTGCGGGGGTGGGGTGGGGTGGAGGGGCTCCCCGTGAAGGTGGCTTTGTGTGCCAGGGGTATGTGTGTGCTTTGGCCTGCTGGGCCCTTCTGTGGGCAGGCCTCACCAGGCCCTGCCCGAGGCCCTCTGGCACCGTCCCCTCCTCTGGTTATTTTGGGTTCTGGCTGTGCTGGGGCTTAGGGAGCGATGGGTAATCCTGCCCAGACTGAGGATGCTGGGCAAGGCGGGGCTCCCTCGGCTCCCTTCCAGTCTCCCTGAAATGTTTGATCCAGGAATCTTGGATCACTGCAGTCTGCCCTGGCCTTATAGGGCACCAGGTAATCCAAATAAAGTCAGGGAAATGCAACTCCCCACCTGCTAGGTATGTGAAATGCTGAGTTCGTGTACTCTAAGATCAAAGAATGAGTTCTAGGACACCAGAGGTTAAGAGTAAGAAGAATTTATTGAGAGAAAGATAGCTTCTGCCTAAGAGACAGAAGTGGACCCAGAAAGTGGGCTGTCTGCCCACCCTGCTTCTCAAAGTTGTTCTGTTGAGCAGAGCCACAAAGTGAGGTGGGTTCAAGGTGGATAAAACTATATAGTCAGCTAATAAGACTACAGATGTAGCCCCTTAGGTAATCATGATCACAAGGCAGGCATGAGTTGAGACAAAACCATAATCAATAAGACTAAGTATAGTCGCTCTGGTAATATTTATTAAATGGGGATCAAGGGGAAAATAAGGTCACAGAGCAAGAGTACTTAGAATGTACTAGCAGTTTCCAGAAAGGAAATGGGCCAGGGAGAGTCTGGTCCTCACTTAAGGTGATGGATGTCTATGTAGAATATCAATCACTGCTATTCACCCCTAGAGGAAGTACGTGGGTGAAGTAATTCCTCTGTAATGCTGGCCTTCAGCGAATGTGTCTTAATTGTCTTTCCTATTGACTCCTGCAGGGCCAGCCCTCTAGCTGCCTACAGGATATCTGAATACCGTAGCTGCCTGCTACACAAGGATCACAGCTGGTGGGCTCCGAGGGAATGCCAGCCCACTAGCAGCCCAGAAAAGGGTGCCTGGCAGTCCTTGGCCCTCATGCTGGTCCCTGCTCAGACATCAGGCACAGTTGTGCCTCCTCTAAGCAGCGCACTTGTTTTTTACCTTGTGGGATAAGGAATCAGGGCCCAGGGCAGGTTCCCTTCTCCGCACTGGCTGTTGGAAAGCTCAGAGCCTAGGGAGTCCCTTCCCCAGATCGCAGGGATCGGCACCTGCTGTCTGTCCAATTGCCTCGCTGCAGGCTTGTCTGTCTGACATGTATCTGTTGTCTGTGTGTCTTGGGAGCTGCCTGGAGTCTGGGACAGGCTGGGGGGAGGGACATGTGACCAGTGATGGTCACTGTCACGGCTTTATCTCACTCTGGCTTTGTGATTCCCTCCTTTTGGTGGTGGAAGTCACAGCCGAGAATTTTAGACTTTTTTTTTTTGTGGTTCCACTGAGCTAAATACCCCGCCTTTAGAATTTCAGAACCTTAACATTCTAGCATTTCAACAAGTTAAAATGTCAAAGCAGAAGGAACTTTCCAAAACTGATGGCTTTCAAACTTATTAAGTAATGACACAGCCCTGTGCAGCCAACAGCAATGACAGCAGCAAATGGAGTGCTCACTATGTGCTAGTGCTGTAGGTATTATTTTATGGGGTTTTTTTGGTTTGTTTGTTTTGTTTTTTTGAGACAGGGTCTCGCTTTGTAGTTCAGGCTGGCCCTGAGCTCACTATGGAGCCCAGGCAAACCTCAAACTCAGCAGTCCTCTTGTCTCTGCCTCCCGAGTGCTGGGGTGACAGGTGTGAGCCACCATGCCCAGCACTTATGGTTTGTTTTTTTAAAAAATTTTTTTGTGTGTGTGGTACTGGGGATTGAACCCAAGACTTTCACACTGAGCTACATCCCCAGCCATTTAATTTTTTTTCTTTTGAGGTGCATCTCACTAAGTTGCTGCAGCTGGACTCAAATTTTCCACCCTCCTGCCTCAGCCTCCTAGAGTATTATTTATGTTTTACTGATGCTTCACACCAATCCTACAAGAGTAGATTTTTTCTGCGGTGGTCTCTTGGTGCCAGTGGGGCTGGGTTCTGGGGGGTTCCGTTGATACCATCCCACGAGGGTGCTCAGGTCCCTCGTCTGAAGTGATGGCCCCGTGTACATGTGACCACCTCTACCCTCTGGTGTAATTTCCGTCATTTCCAGACACTGAGTCATATCTAACAATATAGACAGCTGTTGTGCTGGATTGTTCAGGGAATGACAAGAAAAGCTCTGTACTTGTCTGGGTGAGATGCAGTTTTTCCCCCAAAGTGCTTCCGAGCCATAAGTAGTTGAGTCCGCAGATAAAGAAGCATGCTGCTGGGCTGGAGGGTTAGTTCAATGGTTCCATTGCCTGCCTCGCAAGCGCAAGGTCCTGAGTTTGATCCCCGGTAACCACATACAATGCTGGGTGTGGAGACTCACCCACCAACTCGCCCACCAACAATCAATACCACATACCACAGTGCCGGGTGTGGTGGCTCACGCCTGTCATCCCAGCACTCAGGAGGCAGAGGTAGGAGGATTGCTGAGTTCGGGGCTTGCCTGGGCTACATAGTGAGCTCAGGGCCAGCCTGAACTACAAAGCGAGACCCTGTCTCAAAAAAAAAAAAAGAAAAGAAGCATGCCACTACTGTGAATCACCGAGCCCATTTCACAGCTCGGAAACAGGCACAAAGAGGGGAAGTGACTGGGTCATGGCCTCACAGCTCGGGGGCTGACCCAGGCCCATTGTGTAGAAGGCCAGACTAGAAAACAAAATGATGGATGGATCTGCTTTGATGGAGGAGGGCAGGAGGGAACCGCGCTCTGTCCGTTCCCAGCCCCCCCCCCCCCCAGAGTGGTCTTGAGTCCACTGAGGACGGATGGCGCCTGCCGCCGGGCCCACCCTATTATCTGGTGGACGTGGGGTCTGAGGCCCAGGGACGGACCAGCCCGGGAGGGGGGTGAGCTGGGACCCCGTTCTCAGGCTCCAAGGTCTTACAGCCGCCTGGCAGGATGCACCCCTTTATGTGTCCACCCATGTGCCCGCCAGCCAGGCTGCCCTCTGCACTCAGCCTCCTCCTCTCCTGGGCGCAGACAGGAGCCTTCAGCCCTCCTGGGCAGCTCTCTCGAGGGACACAGGCGCCGGGCCACTTTGTTCCCTCCAACAGGACTCCTCACCTGAGAGGGCAGGCTGATGCCCAGAGGGAGGGCCAGCCCCAGCCTGGGTTTCCAGGTGACAAGGAGTCACCGGGGGGACAGACACCACCTGCTTGCCTCCATCTTCAAGGCCTTTTGTTTTCTGTCTTCATGAAGCCCTTTTGAAAGCCCCTCAGGTGTGGCAGATGGGGGCAGCACGTCCTGCTTAATTATGGCTAGCTGAAGGCAAGGCGGTGTGTTGGGGAGTGTGCTCAAAGTATGTTCTGTGGAACCCCAGTCCTGTGAGCTTTGTGTGAAGGAAAGGTTCTGAGTTAAGCACGTTTGGGAAACTAGTAGTTAGCTTTTTCTCTCTTCATAGAGGTGGAGATAGGACTTAGGGGACTCGCTCAGCGTTGTCTAACTGGCCTTCCCAGCTGTGTTCACCTGCAGAGCCCTTGCCCTGGTTTGTTCCTGTGGATATTAGTCATGATGAAAGGGGGCGGGGCCGCTTCAGAAGCGAGGGCCCTTCCTCTCCCTTCCAGTTCTTCCTGCCCCCAGACAGCAGATGCTGGAAGCCCCGGGGCCAACCATCCCAGCCTCTTGGGCCACAGCATCAGGTGGCAGCTCCAGCTTGTTTCTTCCTGCTGCCGATGCTCGATGCTCGCGGCCCAAGTCCTGAGGGAATCGCAGAGGCCCAGCCACATGGCTGCGGAGCCCCGGACTTGCTGGCCTTGGAGCGCCACCCCCATGACCCTGGAGCTTCTTGTCCTCCAGCCCACCCAGCGATGGACTCCTGCAGAAAGCCCTGCATTGGTGGCCACAGAAATGGTAGGGGGAGGGATCAGTGCTGACTTCCTTTCAGGGTTGGAACCAGAGGTCTTGAGTTAAAATCCTGAGTGTGGCCACTCTGACAGTGGGCATGGCAGCGCGCTGAGCTTCAGTCCACTCAGCTGTAAATGCTGTTCATTCAGATAGTTTTGAGCATCTGCTATGTGCCAGGTACTTGGGAAATAATAGCAAAATGTACAAAGTCCCTGCCTTCGAGGAACCCACCTTCTAGGAGGAGAGACAAACAGATAAACACATAAGTATGCAATGAACTAACAGCTGGTAGCCTACAGGGGAGGGAACTGAAGCAGGTTCCCTGTGAACTCAGCACTCCAGGCCTTGAGTGAGGTCTGCATGGCTCTCGGAAAGGTGACTTGTGAGCAGAAACTGGAGGAGGAGAATGACTAATGGAACGCACGGGCAATGTCCCAGGCAGAAGGCACAGCAAGTGCAAAGGCCCTGAGGCGGGAAGGGGCCTGGCCCATTCTAGTTCTGAGCTGAATGTGGCTAGCGGAGGGGTACAGGGAGAGCTCAGTGAGAGATGCTGGAGAAAGACTGCATAGCAGAATGCAGAGCTTGGTTGGGCACAAGGACTTTTCTTCCTACCCTTTTGTGAACTGGGAGCAATTAGGCCTAACTGTTGGTTTAGGGAGTGGTCTCTGATGTTAGTGGTATCTCGTTTCAATAAAAACTTGTGGATGGGTTGGAGGGTTAGCTCAGTGGTTCCAGCGCCTGCCTTGCAAGCACAAGGTCCTGAGTTCGATCCCAGTAATCACATACCACAGTGCTGGGCGTGTTGGCTCATGCCTGTCATACCAGCACTCAGGAGGCAGAAACAGGAGGATTGCTGAGTTCGAGGCTTGCCTGGGCTACATAGTGAGCTCAGAGCCAGCCTGAACTACAAAGTGAGACCCTGTCTCAAAAAAAAAAAAAAAAAAAAACTTGTGGAACATTCCCCCTCCCCCATCTTACCCATAGGCCTGGCACTGCCCTGTGGCTTGTGCTGAAGTGAGACAGCCCAGCCGGGTCAGAATGGCCTTGGAGCCCCACAGACCGGGCTGCTGGAGCCGGAGCAGCTGGGAAGCTGGCCAGGCTCGAGGGCAGGAGGTGGCACGTGAGCACCACAGGCACTGCTGGCCCGAGGCGCTGGGCAGAGAACGCTCAGCCCCAGGGGCCCTCGCTGTCGGCTTTTCAGCCTCGAAGCTGTTCCTGCTGGAGCACCCCACGGCCTTGACCCTTCCTGGGCCTGGCCCTGGACCTGCGCTGAGGCAGAGCCATTTCCTGGTGGCTTTCTGTGTCCTCTCTGTGTGCAGCTGCTGCGGGAGGCTCTTTCCGGGGGTGTCCTTGGGGTCTGACTCAGGGCACTGGAGCAACTTGGCCTCTGTGCCTAACACCAGCCCAGTGGCCAACTGAGGACAGGGCACACTTCCCCTGCCCCTTGCAGGCGCCAGAGCTCCCTCCTCTGCCCCCCAGCACCCTCCCTTCCGCCTCACTGGGCAGAACTGTCTTCCGGGACCAGCTGGGGTGCTGTCTCTCCAGGCCCCCCTTCCTCTTCGGTGTCCTCTCACACTGCTCTGTCGTCGTCGCCTGCTCCGTGGTCTCTGACCCTTCCTGGGAACTCGGTTCCCTGGGCGCCTCACTGCTGTGTCCCCATCCTCGCACGCAGTAGGTGCTCACTGCACCGAGGTCAAAGCAACCTGAACTATACCATATGGGGTGGGTCTGACTGCTGGTTTCTCTTCGTGGGGGAAGCAGCTGAGGCTGCCCAGCTAGAAGGTGGCAGAGGTGATGTGGAAGTGTGCGTGTGACTGACCGCAGGGCCCTGCCCTTCCTCTTTCATTGGCCCATTCTCCTGAGACTCAGTTGGTTTCTGCTTGGTCAGAATCAGTCTGATTTGGGTGCCCACCCCAGCTACACTGGAGGGGCCCCGGGGCAGCAACCACCCGCGGGCCTGCTGGGATATGCTAGAGGGCTTCAGAGCGGACTGGCCACTCTTCTTCAAGGGCCTCATCCGTCTGTCTGTCTGTCTGCCTGGGAAGGAGCTGGGCAGGGTGTTCACTTCACATGTGAGGACCAGAGCCCCAAAGGCAGGCGGTAGGTCCTAGAGTGGCTTTCGGCGATCACGTGACCGTTCTTCCTTCCCTCGGCACGAGGAGGGGCTGGGTCTCCGGAAAATCATGGCGTCGGTTTCGTCGATGGGAAACGGAGTTCCCCCTTCTGGCCTTCCTACCGGTGTGAGATAGGATTGCAGACAAGTCTTTACTTTCTCTTTCTAAACTCGGTAAGACTGGTTCATGGCTGCCTCGGGGCAGCGGGCAAGTTCATTCCTGCATCAGCGGAAACTGAACACTTGGCGTGTGCTTTTTGTGGAGATGCCGCAGTGACCAAAACAGAAGCCACCACCCTCCTGGTGGTCGTACAGGCGCCCAGCACGCAGCACTGGGGACTGGCTGAAGCTCGCTGCAGCGGACGGGCGCTCGGGGCAGTGCTGGGTCGAGGAACTTCACAGGCACATTCCCGAACTCCCGGGCTCTGCTACCACCAGATTTTCCGCAGACTCCTCTCTGGACACCGGCTGAGCACAACTTTCTGGGCCTTGTCTTGGTCCCAGCTTTCAGAAAGCAGATGTCAGAGGTCAGAAACAGGGAGTTGCTGGCAGCTGTGCCACTGAGCTGGCAGCATGCAGGAGTCTGAGCTAGAGTCGTGGTTTCAAACATAATTCCTGTTGCCTTAGCTGTGTGACCTTGGGCAGATGCCTTTACCTCTCTGATCACTGTTTCCTTATCCATAAGATAAGCTTCCACTGCTATCTCCCTCATGACGCAGGTGTGGATTTCAGTAAAAGACCTGGACTCAGCTCACACACAGTGGCACTGCGTGCCAGCCCCTCTCCTTATTTTGAGGATCGGTATTCCCCCTGACTAAATGGCTGACAAAGGTCCTGCTGTCTTGGGCCTCCAGTGTGAGAAGCTGGCAGGCCACCCGAGTGGCACGGGCACACAGGCATGATCGAGGAGGCCACAGCCACCTCCTTTCCGGCCCGGCTCAGACCGCCAGGGATTAAAAGCCTTCTGGCTTTTGTGTTGGCCTCGAAGCCCCTGGCAGTTTGCACAGCAAAGTGCTGCCCTGACAGATTCCTTGCCCTGGGCCGTCTGCTGCCTGTGGATGGGCATCAAGCGGCTGGGGGTGGGGCTGGGCACCTTGACCCTGAGTCTGGGGCCTGGGCTGCAGGAGAGCAGGGGAAGCGCTTGTTTGGGGGCTACTTGCAAGGCTGCATCATGGCACAGAGAGCGGGGACTTGTCTGGGTGCACATCAACCCCTAGAGCTTGGGCACCCACATGGGTTGTGACCCGCAGGAAAGAGGCAGGTGGGGAGGCGGGGGCTCGTCCCCACCCCCGTGCAGTCTCTGGATTTCCACGAGCTGAGCTCACTCCGGCCCCAGGCGCCTGGAGCCTTGCCCTGGCAGCTGCGGCCCCCCCTGGGACCCTGCGGTGCTCAGACCTTCCTGCTCAGCTGCGGGGTGAGGGGCTGGGCCTGTTGGGGCCCTGAGGACTGAGGTGGCCTGGCGTGGGTGGGTGTGCCCAGCTGCCCAAGGCATGTGAAGAATGTCTCCAGAGCCCTGGAGGCGGGGGTCCCAGAGTCAGCTTCAGAGCCAGAGAAGAGCCGGAGCCTGGACCGCAGCTCCACGGTCCACCCCGCCAGGCTCACCCCCGCCAGCCTCGGGCCTGTGCAGCAGGCCAGGACTCCTCCTCTCACCCCAGCCCACACCCCACCGGGCCCACGTTCCCCCTCATCTGCGCCGTTTCTCTTACCCACACTCCCTTCCTCTGCACCTGCTGTGTACAAGGGGCCACATCAAGTTCCGGCCTGCTGGATCCCATGTGTAAAGATGACCCTCACTGAGCCTCAGTTTCCATACCCATAAAATGGAAATGACAGCACAAGCTCATGGTCCCTGACTTGAAATCCTCAGGTCAGTTGAGTTTGGGAATCCACAAGTTTTCAAGTTTGAGTAAAGTGACGCAGAACATGTGCCAGCCGTGACGTGCCAGTCCCAGAGTCTGGGGCAGCTCCCGAGGACGAACGTGAATGTAGCTGCAGTCAGATGGGTGAGTCTTCGCCCAGGTGCCCTCAGTCAGCTATTAATAGCTTCGCACCATTTCAGGACAGGAGTTGATGCCAAATGAAGTTGCTATAAACATTCTTTTAGACAACTTGGTTTTCAGATCTCTTTGGATTTCCCTTCTTGCGGAGGGCCTGGTGTCCCTGGGGTGAGGTCCGTGCCCAGTTGCTGCAAGGATGAATTGAGGTGCCTGTGTGGTATGTGCCCCAGGCCTGCCTCAGAGACAACCATTGGTGGAGTTCACCCCCACCTTTTCTGTGGCATTGAGGGTTGAATCCAGGGGTGCTCTACCTCTGAGATCCATCCTCAGCTGTTTTATTTTATTATTTATTTATTTATTTATTTAGTTATTTATTTATTTATTTATTTATTTATTTATTTATTTATTTATTTTGAGACAGGGTCTCGCTCTATAGTTCAGGCTGGCCCTGAGCTCACTATGGAGCCCAGGCAAGCCTGGAACTCAGCAATCCTCCTGCCTCTGCCTCCCGAGTGCTGGGATGACAGGCGTGAGCCACCATGCCTGGCACTGTGGTGTATGGTATTGATGGCTGGTGGTCGTGAGTCTCCACGCCCAGCATTGTATGGTTACCGGGGATCGAACTCAGGACCTTGCGCTTGTGAGGCAGGCGCCGGAACCACTGAGCTAACCCTCCGGCCCTCAGCTGTTTTATTTTATTTGAGACAGGGTGTCACTAAGTTAGTTACTCAGCTCAGCCTTGAATTTGTAATCCTCCTGCCTCGGCCTCCCAGGTAACTGGTGTCATAGGTATGAATCAGTACAGTCAATTAAATTTCTCTGTGTCATCTCTTTACTGTGCAGCTTTGATTTTAGTAACCCGGAAACTCACGCGCCTATCCTTCACAAGCCCTATCCCTACAAAAGCCTTTGTAGTCCCCGAGGTCCCGTCCCATCCGTACTGCGGACACCTCTGTCTGTGCCCTCTAACGGCTCTGCTGTCTGCCAGGCTGAGAGCTGCCCTGGCCAGCCTTGGCCCCTCTGTACCTTCACCCGGGCGAGAGAGGAGGGGCTAGCCTGTGTCTTGTGCCCTTAGGCTTCTCCAGGACTAGGACTGAGAGCTCCCTCCCTGCCTCAAGGAGTGGGCAAGCCGCCTTGTCTGCCCCATCTGGGTCCACCCTGCCCACATCTCTGCCTCGAGCGATTGTTTCCAGAGCGTTAGAACAGACCTCTGCCTTGCTCTGTGACTCAGCCACCCCCACACTCCCCGGGAGCCTACGGGGTCTGGAAAATCCCCTCTCAGCTTGGCTTCTTCCTCTCTGGGCCAGGTCTCCTTCCAGCCCCCTCCTCTTGGGCCCTGCCATCCGGCTCCAACGCCTGCCTGAAGTGCTGGGTTCCTCTGAGAGGAAGCCTGGCTCCTGCACAGCCGGAGACGGGCTGGAGGGCAGGAAGCCTGGGTTCTATTTCTGCCTCTGACCTTGGAGCCACCGTGGGCCTCCTTGGGGCCTGAGGCACGAGCCACATGGGTCCGCTTCGGTGTCTCCTGGGCCATCCCCAGTCAGGCTGGGGATGGGGCCTGGCCAGCCCTGGGCTTCCTGGGACTCCCCTCTGCTCAGCCCTTCCGGCCAGCCTGGAGGTCCGGCCCAGCCCCAGCTCCTTTCCCGGGGAGCAGGGGCTGGAACTGGGGCCTCCCTGCAGTAGTCTCCTCTGTGCACAGGCACATTCACAGCTGCCCCGCAGCCGCCTCAGGGTCTTTGTGGGGTCAGATAACACCGAGGCAGGGGAACGCTCCTTAAACCTCTGTGATGGGGCAGACAGCGCTGAGTAAGAACTTAGGCCCCGGGTCCCAGACCAGCCTCAGGCAGGTGATGGACTCTGCCCCCTCCCCTTCCTTCCAGCTTACTGCCTGCAAACCTGCCGCCCCCCAGGCAGGGTCCCTGCTCAGTGAACACCAGCTCTCGCTCCCTGATTTGATCCTGGACTTTCCCGGTCTGATCCAAGTTCCCTTCTATGGTCAAGTCTCAAGCTCCTCGCTGCTGTTTCCGGGAGCCTTGGCCTCCCATCTGGCTCCTTCTTCCCCCTCAGATGTGAAATACAGCTGTTGAGACCTTTTGATCTTCGGCTTTTAACACATGAAGTCTCTGCTGGGCTGACTCGTCCCTACGTGCAGACCCTGTGCTGACCCTGGATCCTGGGACCCTGGGGGTTGGGCTGTAAGCAAGGGGAGGCTGGCATCTGGAAGGCCCATCCTGGGGTCCCTGGAACGGAAGGGGCACTTCTGACCAGGCCCCGATGTGCTCTGGATCCCCTTTCCCCTCTCACTGCAGATGTGTGTTCTGGCATTTTTTCCATGTTGGATCTCACTTTGCTATTTCCTGTCCGGTTCCAACCTCCCCCTCTCTTCCCTGGGAAAAGTTCTGGACCTTGCTCACCAGCAGGGCTTTCCTTTCCAGACAGTGGTGTCTAGGGCATGCCAAGAATCTCTGTGCCCTGTGCTTGGCCTCCACGACCTTGCTCACAGGGGAGGGTGAGGGGATGCCAGCGACACAGAGCTGTCCCCTCAGACCACCTCAGCTCAGAGCCAGGGGCCCTGCTCCAGCCCTAGTCTCTCACACCCCTGGGGTCAGCCAGGGCTGGCTCAGGTCCCGCCCAGGCAGGGGGAGCCTTGCCCTCTACTCCTACCCAGGGCGGGTGGCAGGAGCCTGAGTGTGGGCCTTGCCGAGTGGCTGTCCGTGTGCTCTGGGCCTGCACAGCTGTGAGCTGACCTGGGCTGAGAACCTGCCTCAGAGACTCCGAGGAGAGGCTCAGGAATCCGTATTTTCTTCAGCCTTGGAGGTCCTTAAGCAACAGCCTGGATGGATGGGATGGAGGCAGGTAGACATGGCCACCGCTCGGGACAGGGACAGACATTTGTGTGGTGGGGAGAAGAGGGGTGCAGGTGCCGACAATGGGTGGTGAGAGGGGGCATAACGTCAGAGTACGGTGTGGACCGCTCAGCCTGACCCACGTGACCCGTGACCCAGAGGCGCAGCCCCTGGCCCTGGAGTGCTCAGCGCAGGGCGAGGACATGGACAAGCTGCGTGACAGTGAAGGGTTCTCTGAAGCGAGGCTGAGGTGGAGATGGTGACAGTGTTGTCCCTTTGCCCAAGTACTGGCTGAGCGCAGGCGCTGACAGCAGAGGAGCGTCCCAGCCTGGTCCGGTTCCTGTCTTTTGGGTGCTTCTACTCCAGGCCAGGTCCGGGCGGTAGCCATACCCAACGTGGGCAGAGAATCGCACCTCTTCTCTGGGGTGCAGGTCACCCCAGTACAGGGTGCTGCTGGAAGGGTGCAGGTCAGTAGAGAGAACCAGAGGGCTCTGCCCCGGCTCTGCACCCAGAGGTTTCCTTTGCACCCTTCCTGGTCAGCCCGGCTGAGCCCTGGGCCCAGGAGCCTGCTGATCTTTTCATCGCTGCACAAGAGATGTGTCCCCCCGTTCCCCCCAAACAGACCCACGGAGTATGTGGCCTGAGGCTCACCCACCGTCACCTGGACCTTTTCACTCCTGAGCCCTTAGAGGGTGGTTTCAAGCAGGCTTGGAAGGCGAGCAGGAGTTGGCCCTACAGACAAGCGGGGGAAGGATGTTCCAGCAGAGGGACCAGGGCGGGGACATGGGAGAAGGCCAGAGTGCGAGGGGACGTGACCGTGGCCAAGAAAGGGCGGGGAGGCCAGGGGGAGGTTGGCCCTTCCCTTTGGCTCCTCCTGGGACCTCGCCGCCTTGTCTAGCCCCTGGGTTTGGTTTGCACAAGCCGGCCCGTGTCCCACAGGCCTGAGGCCCCTGTGCCTGGACATCTGGACGTTGTGCGGGCCAGCGAATTCCTGCCTGTTGGTACTTGTGGCCTTAGGCGCCCTCGGGCTTCCCTGCATTTGTTTTCCTCTCGGTTCCCGGGGAAACTCCTTTGGAAACATCTCCACCTTGTCTGAGGTGTCCACCCCACACCTGAGAACGTGTGTGTTGGCACCATCCGCATGGAGGGCCCCGCAGCCCCTCCAGGGACAGGCGCCCCGGCAGAGCTTGGGCTGGGCTCAGCGGCAGCCTGAGGTCACACAGAGCTGACGCCGCACTTCTGCTACCCTGTTCAGCCCAGCTGCTGGGCTCTGTGCTGAGCAGTGCCCAGGCTCGCCCTCCAGCCCACCCGACATGTCCCCTATGGTCCGCAGGTGTGGTGGCCAGACTGAGGCAGGAGGTGACCAGCCCGGGCTGCGGAGGGGCTGCTGTGTGAGGCCGCAGCCCAGCACAAGCTCTTGCTGCCTCACCTGAGCTTCCACCCGTGGCCCCTCCCTGTTCTCACCGGCCACCGTTCTGCCTGTCTACAGTCCCCACGTTCACTGGCCCAGGTCGTCCCTCCACTGCCCTGTCCCTCTGTCCACTCACTAATTCTGTTCTAGCTGCCCCTTCCCTTCTCCGGAGGAAAAAGGAATCATCATTACTAAAGTGATTTTTTTTTTTTTTTTGAGACAGGGTCTTGCTTTGTAGTTTAGGCTGGGCCCTGAGCTCACTATGTAGCCCAGGCAAGCCTCGAACTCACTGCAAGGCAATCCTCCTGCCTCTGCCTCCCATGTGCTGGGATGACAGGCATGAGCCACCATGTACTGATTGCTGGTGGGCGTGAGTCACCACACCCGTATTGTTGTATGTGGTTACCTGGGATGAGCCAGGGACCTTGCCCTTGCTAGGAAGGCGCTGGAACCACTGAGCTAAATCTCTGGCCCACCAAAGTGATTTTTACTTGCTTTGTTTGGAAGATTGATTCAGTATTTATAGGCTTGGGGCCTGAGGCCTCCAGGAACTCATGGGATTTGGGGGAGCTGAGTCAGAAACAGTCAAAAACAGCCTGGCTCTCTTAGCCAAACTAAGTCTAATTTAACCACTAGATTTGTTGGGTGAAATGCCCCCCACTCCTACGCATGAGAGGAAGGGTCATGGGGCTTGGTGGGAGCTGGACGTGTGACTCCACTGGCCCTGCTGTCCCCCACAGGTGACCCACGGGCTGAGGGCGTACGATGGCCTGTCACTGCCTGAGGACACAGAGACGGTCCCAGCCAGCCGGGCAGGCTGGAGCTACTCGTACCCTTCGGACGACGAGGACTTACTGGCTGATGATGCTTCCGGTGGTGAGTCACAGGGTCCCTGGAGATGGGGTGGGCTCATGGCTTTCCTGCTGCTGGTGCCACAAGAGTAGATTGTACCAGGCATAGCGGTACATGACTGTCATGCTGGTCTTTCACCACTCAGCCGCTTAGAGCAGGAAAGTCTTATTGTGTCTCCCACCGTCAGGGACTTCAGGGGCTCCATCACTTCCGGGCCCAAGGAAAAGCAGAACAAAGGGTTACCTCATGGCAGCCAGGAACCAGGGGGTGAGCAAGGCAGCCAGAGAGGAAAGGGCCAGAGACAAGAGTCCCTTCGAAGCCACACCCCCTGGGACCTGCTTTGTCCAGTTAGGCCCACCTCCTACGTTTCCTTCACCTTCATACAGTGCCATCAGGGTCCAGAGGTTTAGCTCAGTGGTTCTAGCGTCTGCCTGGCGAGGTCAAGGTCCCGAGTTCGATCGCCGCTACCACATTACCACAGTGCCAGGTGTGGTGGCTCATGCCTGTAATCTCAGCACTCAGAGGCAGAGGCAGGAGGATTGTTGTGAGTTCGAAGCTGGCCTGGGCCTCATAGGGAGTTCAGGGCCAGCCTGAACTACAATGCGAGACCCTGTCTCAAAAACTAAAAAAAAAAAAAAAAAAAAAAATCACAGTGCTGTCAAATTATGATCTTGTCAGTCAGTGAATTCACTGAGGAAGTCAGAACCCTCATGGGACATGACAGCTCCACCTCTGTGCACATGAGAGTCTGGCAGACATTTTAGATCTGAACTGTAGCTCCTATAAGGAGGTAGAAGAAGAAAGATCACAAGTTCAAGGCCACCACAGGCAACTTAGCGAGAACCCTGTGTCAAAATAGAAAATAAAAAGGGCTGTGAGGATAGCTTACCATTCCCTGGGATCGGTCCTTTGTCATGGATAAAAAAGTAAAATCAGGGAGGGGCTACTGTCCTTAGCCTGGTCCTGGTGACCAGCATCTACCACGTAAGACTCGTGTGATCCCAGAGTCACGGCTTCTCTCTGCCGCCCTGTGGGGGCTGACAGAAGATGGGGGCCCCAGTGTGGGTACAGGATGGTCACCCACCCGGCGGCCCCACGGCCTCCTCTTCTCACCTGGTGGCCAGGCTGACCTGACCCAGCTACCGAGCAGACTACTGAGTCCCTGGCGCTCACGGCTCGGTCCACACTCTCTCGCCTGGCGTTTACAGGCCTCCTGCGGAGTACAGGCCGAGCGCAGTAACCATTCTGCCTCTGTGCGAATGTGCCCCACGCTGCCGGGCCCCACTGTGCCTGACACCCTGTGGGTGCTCAACAGGCATGGCTGCTGAGTAAGCCTCTCTCTTGTTTGCAGATGGCCTGGGCAGCGGGGACCTGGGCAGCGGGGATTTCCAGATGGGTAAGTTGCTGCGGGCACCCTGCTGGTCCTGTTCTGCCCACAGTGGGACTCAAGCCACATGGGCCCCATCTCCAGGGCCGGGCCCTCGAGGGCCCTTCGGGTCTGCCCTGGGGGGTGCACTGCAAGAACTGGGGGTGATCTCTGCCCCTCCCGCCAGGTGGATGTTGAGGATAGCTTGGATCTGTGCCTGCCTTTATCTTGAGCACAAGGCAGGGGCCGTGGACACACACAGCTGAGTTCTGATGGGGACTGAGTTCCCACCCCTTGGCTCTCAGTGTAGCCCAGGCTTCCCCAGGCCTGGGGTCATTTGCCCCAAGCTAGTGGGTCAAGGGCATCCTCACCAGGCCAGGGCTGGAGGGCGGCCTGGTCCTGACCGTGACCCCCAGCACTGGGCTGGCCTCTGCCCAAGGTCTCCCTTGCGCCAATCCGCAGAGTCCAGGGAGCCTGGGAGCCAGGCAGCACCCGCAAACAGGAGGGTCAGGCAGGTCCCAGGGTACTTGTCACCTCCTGGTGTGGCCCGTCCTGCTCCTGCCAAGCACGGCCTGCCACTGAGGAAACATCGAGGCCCCTCTGTGGGCACTGGGTAGCTGTGCACTTTGGGCTGTCTGAGCGGTCCTGGTCGGTCCTCCCTTCTTTCTGAGACAGGGTCTCGCTTTGTAATTCGGGCTACGTAGCCCAGGCAAGCCTCGAACTCAACAGTCCTCCTGCCTCTGCCTCCTGAGTGCTGGGATGACAGGCGTGAGCCAACAAGCCCGGCATTCTCCCTTCTTGATAAGCACCCGGGAGGCCGTGGAGAGGGAAGAAGTGAGATGGGGACAGCGGCTGGGGGTCCATGGCCAGGGCCCTTGCTGACCTGTGGGTGGACTGGTCTGTGAGAACAGGCAGGTCTAGACCTCCAGGCCCACAGCCTGGCCAGCTGCGCTGAATGTAAATGGGGGGCAGCAGGTGTGTCTCCCTGATCCCCAGGGTCCCTGTGTCCACTGCAGGCCCAAGAACGGTGCCCTCCGCGCCGGGCCACAGGGCGCTGGCCTGACCGTGGTGGGCCGTTCTGAGCCAGGGCGCAGCCCTCCTCCCGGCCGGGGGTGTGCTCGCCGGCCCTGCGTGGCCCCAGCCTCCCTGACAGCGTCCTCTGCTCCCAGCGCCAGGTCCTGCTCCCTTCTCTCTGTCTGGCCCTTCTTGTTTCTCTGGCTGCCCCTCTCTGCCCCTTTCCCTCTCTCCCTTCTGCCTTCCTTTGTCTTCTCATTTCTCTCTGCCAAACTATGGCCTTCACCTCCATCTGTCTCAGTGTCTGTGCTTCCCTCCATCTCCCTGGCCGTCTCTGTCTCCATCACCTCCTCAGGCTCAGGCTACCCCGGGTGACCAGGAGTCTCCCCTTGGTCAGTGGACAGGCCCTGGCCAGATGGGAGCACGGTCCCTTCCACGGCCCTGCAGCTCATCCTGTGCCATTTTCCTTCCCTGTCCTCTTCCCAGCTGCACCAGGCCGTGAGGCACCCAGGAGGCTGGGAGGCTTCCTGCCACCCGGCTCAGTTCAGCCCCTGTCCCTGCCCTATCTGACCTGTTAGATCAGAGCCCTGTGGTGGGGACCCCGCTGTCCCTCCGCAAGGGCTCCTGGCGGGACCCTGAGGGAACAAGGCCTTACACAGGCTGATCCTGGCCCATCCCAGGATCCAGAGAGCTGCTGAGCTGGAGACACAGTGGGGTGTGTGGCGAGTCCGGCTGAGCAGGGACAGGCATCCGAGTTGGGTGGCAGAGCTAGGAGAGGTGGGTGCGTGTCCTGCGTCCCCCACTGGAGAGCAGCCCTAAGCTCCGTGCTCGGCCTTTGGTCTCAAGTGAGCTCTCCAGGTAGGGTCGGGCCAGGTGGGGGAAGCTGCCCAGGGCAGCCACTGGGGCCCTTTCTGAAAGCTGCAAGCCCCACCTTGTGCCCTGCCCTCAGGCCCCACCATGCAGGGGTGCAGGTTAGAGACTGGGCGCTTGCCCTCACCCGCCCCTGGTCCAGGAGAAGTGGGAAAGCTCAGGCTAGGTCTGCGCCCTCCCCAGGCCTAGGAGAAAAGGGCTTTGTGGTGCCGCAGGCCCCTCCCCTGGGCAGGCACATTCCTGGGCAGAGTCCCGGCCTCCTCGCCTGCCCTGCCTGGGCCGTGGGCTGAGGCCAGGGGCCGGGGTGGGGGACTCTCAATGGGCCTCTGTGCTGGCTCACAAGGGGCCTCTGTGGCTGAGCTCATGGCCCCTACACACGCTCCAGCCCACAGAGCCCCGCCGCCCAGCACCCAGAGCCCAGCCCTGTCTGTGGTGCAGAGCGGGCGTTCACGAGCATCCTGTCTCGGGGCAGGGGTACACTCCTGGCCCCGGACCCACTCCGGGGCTCTCTTCCAGCTCAGGGGCCTGGAGAATGAAGTGAAAGATACTCTGCTCTACCATCTACATTGTCCGTCTGTCATTTCTCAGAGCACACTTCTGCCTCAGGGCCTTTGCACCCGCCATTCTGCTCCTACACTCTTAGTACCTCTTGTAACTACAAACATTTCTTTGAAGAGAGGACTTCCTGGCCTCCCCTTCTCAGTAGGCTCCCACCGCAGCTCTCCTTGTTTCCTTTTTTATTTTATTTTATTTCTTCTGGTGCCACGAATCAAACTCAGGACCTTGAGCTTGCAAGACAGGTGCCAGAACCACTGAGCTATATCCTCTGCAAGAAAGGGGGTCCTCCTTTCTTGTAGTTCATATATATTTGGATCCTTTGTTTTATTTATTTTATTGAATTCTATTTTAGTTTTCTTTTTTATTTTTTTCTTTATTGAGATGAGACAAGAGTCTCACTTTGTGGTTCAGGCTGGCCCTGAGCTCACTATGTAGCCCTGGCAAGCCTTGAACTCAACAGCAATCTTCCTGCCTCTGCCTCCTAAGTGCTGGGATTACAGGCGTGAGCCACCATGCCTGGCTGTTTTTAGGTTTGTTTATTTATTTATCTAGAAACAAGGTCTTGCATTGTAGTTCAGGCTGACCCTGAACTCACTATGTGGCCCAGATTGCCCTGAAATTCATGGTGATCATCCTGCCTCTGTCTCCCGCATGCAGGGATTATAGACATGAGTCACCATGCCCAGCATTGTGGTGTGTGGAACCAGGGATCAAACTTGGGACCTTGTGCTTGCCAAGCAGACACTAGAACCAATGGGCTAAATCCTTGGCCCCTATTTTATTTTTCTTTCTCCCTGCACTAGCAGATAAACTCTCTAAGCACAGAAGTTTTCATCTGTGGCGTTCTACTTTGTCCCACCCCCTAGAATACCACTGGACACACAGCAGGCCCTGAGTGTAGACCTGTGAAGGGTCTGAGTGCTGCATCATCTTACAAGAAGCAAGGCCATGGCCCCCTCCCCGGCTTCCCCCTCACTGCCAGAGTTAACAGTGGTTCTCCTGTTGACTGTGAGGGTATAGGGTTCAGAGATGAGACGCTCGCCCAAGAACATGGCCATCACAGTGCTGCCCCAGTGGATGGGCCTTTAACCATGGGCACTCACTGCCTCACTGTCCTGTGCCAGGCTGGGTCCCAGTACTTCGTACTTTTTTTTTTTTAGTGTTATGGGGAATTGAACTCGGGCCCTTGTGCTTCCATGGTGGCTGCGGTACTGCTTGAGCTAAATCCCCGGCCCCACTTCATACTGTTTAAGGTCCTTTGCAAGTCATAGTAACCTGGAATTTGTAATTAATTTATTGTTGTTATTTTTAGAGCATTTAACTTTTTAATTATAACCAACTTAAATATATTTTAACAATTTATGATTTATACTTTAACTCAGGACATCGTAGGATTTAATGCAGTAAATATCTTATGCCTAATAGGTGTTCAAGAAATGATTTGGAGGGCCAGGGAGTTAGATCAGTGGTTTGGCATCTGCCACGCAAGTGCAAGTTCCAGAGTTCAATGCCTGGTACCACATACCACAGTGTCGGGCATGGTGGCTCACACCTGTAATCTCAGCGTACGGGAGGCAGAGGCAGGAGGATTGTTGTGAGTTTGAGGCTTGCCTGGGTTATATGGAGAGCTCAGGGCCAGCCTGAACTATGAAGCAAGATCCCGTCTCAAAAAACTAACTAAATAAATACAATACGTATGAACGTTGTACTAGTCAGCTTTCCATCACTGTGACAAAACACACGAGATAATTAACTTAAAAGGAAGAAAGATTTGTTTGGATTATAATTTCAGAGTCTTTGATCCTTAGTCACTTACCTTGTTGCTTTGGGCCTGTGGGCAGCCCAGCACATCATGGCAGGAGTACATGGCAGAGATCTGTGCACCCCCATGGCAGCCAAAAGCAAAGAGGGGGATGAAGGCATAGAGTTCTATTATCCACTTTGAGGCCATGACCCTGAAGATCTAACTTCTCCTATGAGACACCCCCACACACACAGGGAAAAGCCTTCCACACATGGACCTTTGGTGGACATTTATGATACACACTGTAGCAAGCATCAGGAAGTGCCATGGCCATGAAGCATCACGTAGAGCAGCTGCCCACGACACAGGGGGATGGGAACATGGTCTGCCATCACTGTGTAGTGCGTGCCATATGCCCAAGGTCTCCCCTTGTAGCGCTCTCGGTCTGCGAGTGGAGTGCGGAAGTCAAGCACAGTTCCTGGTTCACAAGGCTTACACAGTGCCTAGGAGCAGGCGTGTGTGTGAGCACGATGTCCTTTCTCCTCGCTCAGGTAACACACTGCTCTGCGCAGGAGGAAGCAGAGGCAGAGAGGCAGGGTCATTTCTTGGGGCATGGCCAACTCGACACATGATTGTTCCTGTGCTGCCCGTGACTGGGCCATGTCCCTGTGTAACTGGCAGCTCAGGTGTCTGTGGAGGAGCTAATGGTGAAGCCTCATCCTGGTGGACATGGCAGCATTGGCCGGGGGAGGTGAACAGGCGTGACCTGGTCACTGCAAGGTCCCTGTGCCCAGCCAGCCTCCTCTGCAAGCCACTCTTCCTGTCCAGCCTTCCTCTGAGTGCTGGCAGCCTCTTCTTCTGCACTGTCACTCAATTCCTGGATCAAGCCATTTTTCTTGTATGTTAAACCCCTTCGCTCCAGATAGGCCTCATTGTGCGGCTCTGGGCAGGCCTGCTGGGCCACCACACAAGTGCCTGTGGGCAGCGTGGCCCAGCTGCAGGCACTAAGGTCCTGGTCCATGTGGGAGACTTTCTGGGGGATCCCCCATTTCCACCCACTTGTTCAGCTGCCTGAGGCCACCCCTTGCCTGGGTTGCTGACGCTCCTCCCCTTTTTCTGCAGTGTACTTCCGGGCGCTGGTCAATTTCACACGCTCCATCCAGTACAGCCCTCGGCTGGAGGACGCAGGCTCCAAGGAGTTCCGTGCAGTGTCAGAGCCTGTGGTGGACAGGGTACGGTGGGAGGGTGGGTGGGGCTGGGGGTGGGTGAGGACCGCAGGCGGGGGCGGGGTGTCCGAGACTCACACGCCGTGTCTCCCCAGCTGGAGTCGGAGTACTTGAAGATCCCCGGAGACCAGGTCGTCAGTGTGGTGTTCATCAAGTGAGGAGGGTCTGTGGGTCCTGGTGAGGTGCTTGGGCTGCCCAGGCAGGCTGGCGAGAGTGGGGAAGCCTGGCTCTCCTGAAGAGGCAGGAATGGGATGAGAAGGGGGACCATCTGGGCCTGAGGTGGCCCTGCCTGGGCACAGGTTGTGAGAGAACCAGGCCTGACCTTGAGGCGGGCCTCATGAGTCCGGAACACGGGCATCTTTCTTCCCACCCAGGGAGCTGGACGGCTGGGTCTTTGTGGAGCTGGATGTGGGCTCGGAGGGGAACGGGGACGGAGCCCAGATTCAGGAGGTGCTGCACGGCGTCATCTCCGGGGGCTCCATCGGCCCCTACGTCACCTCCACCCAGGGCTTCCAGTTCCGACGCCTGGGCACAGGTAAACCTGTCCCAGTCAGGCCTCCCCCGCCCCGTCCCAGACTTGCGTGTGTCCCTTTTCAGTGTCCCCCTCAGGGGCTCGCACACTGCCCGGTTCGGGGACCTCACGACCTCCCAAGTGTCCCCCTCAGTCTGTAGGGCTCAGGTGGAGCCAAGCACTTCCTCTAGCAAGTACCCATGTCACACGTGCGCCCTTCGCTCAGGACAGGGCAAACGGCATCCCCGCCTTGGTCTACCCCAGTCAGGAGAAAGTAATGGGGTGTCACCTCCCTGGTTCTGCATATAGAGCCTCAGTGCCCCCAAAGGTCCATCTCGCCCTGTTGGCGTCCCCAGACCCAGGTCTAAAGGTCCGGCACCGTCCTCCCACTTCTCAAGGACTCATCCTGACCCGGGGCGTGGGTGGTTGGCCCTGCCCTCAGCCCCCAGGTCCCAGGTGCACGGCTGCTGACCCCACCTTCCTTTCCAGCACAGACCCCCCCACCCCTGCCAGCCTCTGTGGGGGTCACAGGGACACCAGGTGAGAGTGGAAGCCCAGCCAGGTGCAGTGGGGAGCAAGAGGATTTAGTGGCCGGAGAGGACAAAAGTCCGATGGCTGGGTCGCCTCCTGCCCCCTTGCTGTGCCCGTGCTGGCCCAGGCTGTGGCTGCATGTGTGTGGCGTGGTGGCTGCATGCGTGTGATGTGTCAGCTGTGTACGGCACTATGAAAGGGGAGGGTGAGGTCACTGCCACGTGCCGTGCCTGGTGTGTGCTCCTTCCCTCACCGTCTGCCGCAGGGCCTGGCACAGGCCCCAGGTCCCCTCACCTCTGTGCGGCCCCCGTGCCCGACCGGTGCCTCTGACTCCTCCATCCCACAGTGCCCCAGGTGCACAGGGTCTGCACCGAGGCCGAGTTCGCCTGCCACAGCCACAATGAGTGTGTGGCCCTGGAGTTCCGCTGCGACCGGCGGCCCGACTGCAGGGACATGTCCGATGAGCTCGACTGCGGTGAGGGGCAGTGTGTCTGTGCAGCCCGGGGCGGGGGGGGGCGCGGGAAGGCGGTGTCAGAGTCGGGCCGGGTGCTTTGTGCAGCGGGGGGTAGACTGGAGGGGGACAGAGAGGGCCTGGGGACGTGGGCCCAAGGGCCGCGGAGTCGTCTGCTAAACGTCCGGGCCACTTTGTCCGTAGAGGAGCCAGTCCTGGAGGTCAGCTCTGTGCCCTGGGTGGTAGCAGAGACGCCGCCGCCTTTAACAACCTGGCCACCAGAGCCGATTACCACATGGCAGCCATCAGACACGCTGCGTCCCCAGCATCTGCTCCCGGACCTGGCCAGACCGGTGTCCTGTGGGACCCACGAGGCCACGTGCCACAGCGGGCACTGCATCCCCGAAGACTACCTCTGTGACGGGCAGGAAGACTGCAGGGATGGCAGCGACGAGCTGGACTGCGGTGAGCCCTGCCGGGTCGCGGGGGCCGGCTCCAAGCGCTGCCTGGAGCCGCTGCTGAGCCCGCTCTGTCCCACAGGGCCGCCCCCTCCCTGTGAGCCCAACGAGTTCGCCTGTGAGAACGGGCACTGCGCCCTCAAGCTGTGGCGCTGTGATGGTGACTTTGACTGCGAGGACCACACTGACGAGGCCAACTGCCGTGAGTGTCCCGCGCTGCCCCTGGGCCTCCTGGCCCAGGCAGGGTCGGCCTTCCTGGCTGGGCAGGAGGCCCTGGAGCCAGGAGTCAGGGCCTTCTCTCTGGGCTGGACAGGTGGCACACACCTGTAATCCCACCTGCTAGAGAAACTGAGGCAGGAGGGTCAAAAATTTAAGTCTAGCCTGGGTTACATCACGAGAGCCCGTCCCAAAATTTAAAAAGGGCAGGGACGTAGGCCCGTGGTGGAGCGCTTGCCTAGTGTGTGTCCCTGGGTTCTGTACCAGCATTGCCAAAAAAGAAAAGTTCCCCTCCGCCCGGAGCGGTGAGGCCTCAGGCCAAGCGGCGGGCAGCGGGACTGTCCTGGCCGTGCGTCTCCTGCTGTGCCGCACTTCTGTGAGCACTGGTCTTTCCTTCGTTCCTGTCTGGAGGGGCGTCAGATGCATGACTCAGAGGACGTGACGCGCGGCCCTGGACACCGGGGTCCCGGTGTGCGTGTGAGGCGAAGCCCTCCCTGTGCGCTGGGAAGAAGCCTGAGCCCGGCGCTGGATGCACAGGAGCCGTTCCCTTGGCTCACGGTTCTGATGCCCAGGCAGCCCAGGACCCCAGGGCGGGCTCTGCTGAGGGGCTTCTTGCTTCACCTAACATGGCAGAGGCGTTCTGTTGGCAAGAGAGAATAAGGGACAGGCCCAGAGCATCCTCTCTCTTGGAAGCCACCCCTCTGCTGGCTGCATTAAGCTGGGCGCCATGGCAGGGCGGCACCTTTCAACACTGGGCACTGGGGATTATTTCCAACATGTGAACATTGAAAACAGCGTGGGCCTAGTTTTTTTGTTTGTTTGTTTGTTTTTTTTTTTGAGACAAGGTCTCACTTTGTAGTTCAGGCTGGCTCTGAGCTCACTATGGAGCCCAGGCAAGCCTTGAACTCAGCAATCCTCCTGCCTCTGCCTCCCGAGTGCTGGGACTACAGGCGTGAGCCACCACGCCCGGCACTGTGTGGGCCTAGTTTTACATCTAAAGCTGGTTCTGAGTCACTTGTTTCACTCAGCTTTTCACCCATCTGTCAGTCCCTTCAGTCATACTTGTTTAACCATCTACCTACTCATTCAGCCAACCAGCCATCCATCCATCCTTTTCTAAGTCTATCGATCCATCCACCCATCTGTCCAGCATGTCTTTCCACCCATTCTATCATCCTTCCACCCATCCGCTGCCTAAGTCCCAGCTCTGTATCCATCCAGCTATCCAGTCGCCCATCCAACATCCTTCCTCCCATACATCTGTCCACCCAGCCATCTGTCCGTTGTGAGCCCATTCACCTTGCCAGACAGTACTGACACTTGAATAGATAAAGAAGGTGGCACAGCACGTGGCACCCTGGGTGAGCCTATGCTTGTCAGTCTGAGGCTGAGGATGATCTTTAAGCCAGTCCTCTGTGGCCCTGGGTCACGCATCTGGTACGCATGGCATTGCTGCTGTCAGCGCCTGGCTGTCCCTGCCCTCCACCACCTCCCCTGGGCTGCAGTAGTCACCAGGGATCACAGCGCTGTGCCATGCACTGGCAGAGTCTCAGACGCCTGTGGCTCTGGGCTCACCTGGGCACACTGGCCCCTTGGGGAGAGGGATACAGGAGGGTGCTGGCTGAAAAGCCACTCTGAGGCCTCTGCTGGGAGGAGCTCAGGAAGCCGTGTGCTGGCTGGCAGTGCACAGAGTGCAGCAGAAGTGAAGCCGAGCGTCCTTGGTGCCCTGCTGAAAATTGGTCAGGGTGTGTCGTCAATGGCGACCTCCTGGCTCCTGCCTAGATCCACGACACAGTCCTGTACTGTGCCTTCTTCTCCCTGTCTGTCTCCCATGCGCAGTCTCTGAGGAAGGAAATGAGTCACCATCTACTAGAGACGCCTAGCAGGGCCCAGCCTCAGTCGAGGGGTAGCTGTTTCTGCTCAGAGGACACCCCTGGGCCAGTGCGCAGGGGCACTGAGCACAGAGTCCACAGGAGAGCCCCCGGGACAGGCCCCTGGAAAGGCCTGTCCAGTACAGAGGACAGTGTGGGTTACCGTGGCACCAGCTCCTCTGGCCGTACCTTGCCCAGGGTCTTGTCCATTCAAGATGATGTTTCTGACTCCGAAGGTAGCTGATGTTGTCAGCAACTGGGTTCTCCTCTGATTTGTGTTGCTGTCATGAAATACCCAAAGCAGACCAACGTGTGAAGAAGGGAGGTTTATGTAGCTTACAGTTTGGAGGCGGAAAGCCCGAACAGTGTTGCGCAGGCTCTGGTGAAACTGCCCCATGGCCGTGCCACTTCACGGCAATGGCAGTGACGGGAACAAGAGCAGGCAGGAGAGGTCACATCTCACCCAGGGAGCCAGGGCCCCACGATCCCTCCTGAGGACACACCCCAGGGACCTACGGGCCCCACACGAGGTGTCCCCTCTGAAGTCTGTTGCGCTTCCCCTTCGCCGCAGTGGGACCGCACTTCCACCCTGGGGGCCATTAGGGACAGGCGAACTCCAGGGCACAGCCAGGAAGGGAGGCTGTGGCTGAGAGAAGTCAGCGGGGGTGCGAAGGGGGCCAGCGGCAGGGCGAGGGGATGCGAGGAGCTCTCTGACGGCAGACTGGTGGCTGTGCTGTGCGGGCACAGCAGCTCCGGCTGGGCCTGGGGAGGCGGGTGAGACCATGCTGGCCGCTTCCCCGGGAAGGGGTCTGCTGCTGCTGCCAGGCCCAGTAGGGAATGGGGCAGCCTTGCTTGTGGTAAGCTCCATGCCCACACTGCCTGGTCCTGCCCCAGCCACCAAGCTCCCCGAGGACGTGTGCAAGCCCACGCAGTTCTGGTGCGTCTCCACCAACACGTGCATCCCGCTCAGCTTCCAGTGTGACGAGGAGAGTGACTGTCCGGACCGCAGCGACGAGTTTGGCTGCAGTGAGTGCGGAGCTCGGGCAGACGGGCCCTGCCTGCTCACCTGGCCGTCAGCCCGCTCACTCCCGCTCCCGTCCCCCAGCGCCTCCCCAGGTGGTGACCACTCCCCAGGAGACCATCCAGGCCTCCCGGGGCCAGACAGTGACCTTCACCTGCGTGGCCACCGGCGTGCCCACCCCCATCATCAACTGGAGACTCAACTGGGGCCACATCCCCTCCAACCCCAGGTGTGGCTCTGGGCGTGGCGGGCTGTTAGGAGGCGCTGGCGCCTCAGCCGGTGGCCCAGGTGTGACTCGGCGCTATCTGGGCCCACCAGGGTGACCATGAGCAGCGAGGGTGGCCGTGGCACGCTGACCATCCGAGACGTGAAAGAGGCAGACCAGGGTGCTTACACATGTGAGGCCATGAATGCCCGCGGCATGGTGTTCGGCGTCCCCGACGGTGTCCTGGAGCTCGTCCCTCAGCGAGGTAGGGCCGGCCGGAGCACCAGCCCAGGGGAGCAGGCCGCCTCCCCGCGGCTGCCACAGCCTCCTCCTGCTGCACTGCAGGCCCCTGCCCCGATGGGCACTTCTACCTGGAGCACACTGCCTCATGCCTGCCCTGCTTCTGCTTTGGCATCACCAACGTGTGCCAGAGTACCCACCGCTTCCGGGACCAGATCCGCCTGCGCTTCGACCAGCCTGGTGACTTCAAGGGTGAGCTGGGGGCTGGGCCCCTTGTGAGCCAGGGACACCCGGCTCGGGCCAAGTCAGGGAGGACAGTATGTGCCGCCCAGCCCAGACACGTCTGGGGGCACAGGGCAGAGAAATGTGGAGCCCTGAAGAAGCATTTCAGGGGAAACCAAAAACTTAGGAAGAACCAGGTCACCCGCCGGTGAGGAGGAGCAGCTGCTGGGCCTGGCTCCTGGTTCGCAGCCTGACTGAGTCCTGCCGCCTGGTCCTCTCGTCACTTTACTGTCTGCAAAGTGGAAGTGCGAGCCTCACGTGGTAGCCCATGCCTGTAATCCCTGCTGTTCAGGTGGCTGAGGCAGGAAGGAGTCAAGTTTGAGGCCAACCAGGCAATTTAGTGAGTCCCTGTCTCAAATAAATGAGATAAAACAGGAGTGCAGGGGTGAGCACGCCTCGGTGTGTGGAAAGACCCAGTGGACAAATGCATGTCAGCTGGTCAGCAGAGTCCCTGGCCCACAGGAAGTGCGCAGTATCTGCTGATGTCATCATCTGTGTCTTTGCCTCCCCATTCGGATGAACCGAGGGGAGCCAGTGTCCCCAGAGTGAAGGGTCCAGGCTGTGGCACCTTCTCAGCCCAGGGCTGCCGCTCTTACTGCCTGTGTAACACTGACCAAGCCCTTTGGGCCTCTTTCCCCAAATATAAAGATCATCAGATAGATAGCCAGTGATAGTGGCACAAACCTGTAATCCCAGCATTATGGGAGGCTGAAACAGGAGAATTTCAAGTTTGAGACCAGCCTGGACAACTTAGTGATCCTTGTGTCTAAATGAAGAATGAAAAGGGCTAAAGATGTAACTCAGTGCAAAGGCCCTGGGGTCCATCATGGGGGAAAAATATCAGATGGATTTGGTCCTGACTATCTCTGACAGGCAGAACGGCAGGGTGACTAAGAGAAGCCAGAGGACCTGGGTTCAAGTCCCAGTGCTGTCGTTTGCCAGCTGACATCAGGCAGCTGTTTCTCTTGCTGAGGACCTCATTTGCTTCCTGGGTCACAGAGGATGAGTGCAGGCTGATGGGTTGGCTCTTAGGAAGCAGCCCTCAGCAGCGCCCACCTGTTATGCCCCTCAGAGTGAGAAGCCTCGGGGCTTGGTACAGGTGATTGTCATGACTGTAATCTCAAAACTCACAAAGCTGAGGCAGGAGGATTGCAGTGAATCTGAGGCCAACCTGGCCTACATAGCAAGTCCCTCCCAAGAAAGAAATCAAGGGAGGAGAGGAGGGAGGGAGGGAGGGAGGGGAGAGAGAGAAAGAGAAAAAGTGGTGGGTGTGGTACAAAGTTTAGTGCCCCATCAGGGTCCCCCAGAATATTAGAATATTAATGGCTATTATGTGCCAAGCACAGAGCCCAGACCGTGGCCTGATAAGGGTGTCAGTGGTGGCCGGTGACCCCTCTAAGCTCCAGTTTGTCTCAGCTTTCAGATGGGAACTCCGAGGCTCGGGGAGGCTGTGGGTGAGGCACCTGGGGTTACGCACGGATCACAGGCTGCACAGAGGCCAGGGCTGTTTGTTTGTTTGGAATCTGGACAGTGGACTGTGTGGCCCGTGAGCAGGACAGAGGGCCTGGGGGCCCAGAAGGAGGCGTAGCCAGGTGGCTGGTGGCACACTGACGCAGTCATTCAGAGCCTCAGCTACGGTAGCAACCTCTCAGGGGCCCTGCCAGCCCTGTGGCGGGTACTGTGTGGGAGAGCACAGTGCAGGGACTTCTGTCACCGCGGAGAGTTCCCGGATGCTGCCGCCAGAGACCCGGGCTGCTATCCACGGATTCCCCGTGTCAGGTGACCATGTGCACGTGTGTGTGCGTCTGTGTGTAGGGAAGGGCTGGGCCAGAGGACCCGTCACAACAACAGCAAGCTACCTTTTGAGCACTTTCTTGGTGGTGTCCTCTATTTGAATCATTTTAAATCCATTTGTTCATTTTTTAAGGGTTTTTTTCTGTGTGGTTTTTGGTTTTTTTTGAGAACAGGGTCTCGCTTTGTAGTTCAGGCTGGCCTTGAACTCACTATGTAGCCCAGGTAAGCCTCGAACTCAGGGCAATCCTCCTGTTCTGCCCTCCAATTGCTGAGATTACAGGTGTGAGCCACCGCGCCCGGCTTCTTTTGCTCACTTTATCTCCCTAACAAGTATAAGGCCAGCCATTCTTGGCACTGTTTTATAGATAGGAAACAAAGGCAGGTGAATCGCTAGCAGGAAGTATCCTAGGGGTGTCCTGGTCTGCAGCCTCTGGAGTTCTCTGCTGCCCCCAGTGGCTGTCCAGAGATCTGAGCGAGACCCCAGTGACCAGAGCCCTCTGAGAAGTTCCCCTGTGGAGAATCTCTGTCCTTTCTTCTACCTTGTGGTTCTCAAAATGGCTCCCGTGCGTCACTGTCCAGTGCTGACTTCCCCAGGGCTTCTGCAGAACTTCAGGAGGAGAGGAAGACAGGAGCGCTGACCCGCACCCAGGATCCCAGCTACTGGGGGGCCGCTTGGGCAGCCTAATGAAACCCGGTCTCAGAACCGAGCGGGGCTGGGGCTGGGGGTCAGCGGCGGTGCACTGAGCACCTGCCGGCACTCACAAGGTTGGTCCCTCGGTCCGGAAAAAGCGCAAGAAAGACGGGGAGGAGGCAAACGCCAGGCTTAACTGTGGAAGTGACCACAGTTCTCTCCGCGTCAGATTTCCCGCAGAGCTGCCCGCCCTTCCGTGTCCCCGCCCCAGGCGGCCGCTCTGTCCTCACAGCCCCCTGCCCCGCAGGCGTGAACGTAACCTCCCCTGCGCAGCCCGGCCTGGCGCCCCTCGCCTCCACCCAGATGCAGGTGGATACCACCCTGCAGGAGTTCCAGCTGGTCGACCTGTCGCGCCGCTTTCTCACCCATGACTCTTTCTGGGCTCTGCCCCAGCAGTTTCTGGGCAATAAGGTGAGGGGCAGCCCCGTGGCCAGAGGCCCCCTGGGGTCCGCGTGTCCTGACGCTGGTGACTGAGCACGGGCAAACCACCATCCCCCCTTCCCGCAGGTGGACTCGTACGGCGGCTCCCTACGCTACAAGGTGCGCTATGAGCTGGCGCGCGGCCCACTGGAGCCCGTGGAGCGGCCGGACGTGGTCCTGGTGGGGGCCGGATATCGCCTGCTCTCCAGAGGCCACACGCCCACCCACCCTGGGGCTCTGAACCAGCGCCAGGTCCAGCTCTCGGAGGTGGGTAGTGCTCGGGCTCTGAGGGCCGCCTGGGTGGTGGGCACGGCCAGGACAGCACTGACTGTGCCCACCTCGGCCGCCCCAGGAGCACTGGGTGCACGAGTCCGGACAGCCGGTGCGGCGGGCCGAGATACTGCAGGTGCTGCAGAGCCTGGAGGCGGTGCTCATCCAGACGGTGTACAACGCCAAGATGGCCAGTGTGGGGCTGAGCGACGTCACCATGGACACCACGGTCACCCACGCCACCAGCCATGGCCGCGCCCACAGTGTGGAGGAGTGCAGGTGCCCACCCGCCCACAGGGCTTCAGGCCACGGGGACCCTGACCAGAGCACAGGGCAGCAGTGGGGCCACTCGTTCCGCAGCCACCATCTCGGTCCTGTCCCCACAGGTGCCCCACTGGGTATTCCGGCCTATCCTGTGAGAGCTGCGATGCCCACTTTACCCGAGTGCCCGGTGGGCCCTACCTGGGCACCTGCTCTGGCTGCAACTGTAATGGCCACTCCAGCTCCTGTGACCCAGTGTATGGCCACTGCCTGGTGAGTAGTGCCGGCTGGCACTCAGACACCAGATAAGGGTATGGTATGAGATGCCTCTGTGCCCATAAGATTAGCTCCAGCCTCCAGAACGACTGTCACGGCTGACAGGAAAGCTGCCTTGACCTCAGGATGAATCAACAAAGACTCGGTATCCCAACAAAGGGGGCACAAGTCTTACTGTCCTCCACCCTCTCTGTTCTTTATTTTCAAAGATTTTTTCGGTGCTGGGAATCAAACTCAGGACCTTGCACTTGCCAGGCAGGCGCTGGAACCACTGAGCTAAATTCCCAGCCCAACCCTTTTTGCTCCTAATGCTGGAGAACTTGTGGGAAGCATGGTCCTCAGGAGACACCCCAAGGGGGAGCGCCCCAGACATCATTTCCTACAAATAGTGGAGAACCGGGATCCTGGAGCGCAGAGGGGCAGGGTGGTTATCTCCAAATCCGCGGACAGCCGCCGGGAGTCAAGGAAGGGGCCCAAGGCCGGAACTGGCCGGCGGGTGTGGGAGAGGGCGGCGGGCTCAGGGCGGGAAGGTGCTTGGAGTCATCTCTGGGCAGTCGCCACGAAGGCGAGAAGCTCCCCGTCGTTGATCAAGGGTACGGCTGGTGCTCTGTCTGCAGAGCCGGGCACAGACCGTGGCTGCGGTGGCTGGGCAGGCGCCTCGGAGACGCCCAGCCTGTCTGGCCAGACTGCAGAGCCGCCCGCCCTCCTGTCGCCCTCTAGAACTGCCAGCACAACACAGAGGGACCCCAGTGCAACAAGTGCAAAGCTGGCTTCTTCGGGGATGCCACGAAGCCCACGGCCACTGCCTGCCGGCCCTGCCCTTGCCCCTACATCGACGCCTCCCGAAGGTCAGACCCAACTCAGGGTGTGGCAGAGAGGCGGGGACCCGGATTTAAAACCTGACCTCGTCCCTGCATTGTCCTGTGTGCCTCAGTCTCCGTTCCGTGCAAAGCACCCTATCGGCGGCAGATCGGAAGCATTGGGAATGGGTGGGCAGGGAGGCAGGGTTGCACCTCCTCGTGTGCTGTGTCCCACCCCATGCCCTGCCCCTTTGGTGCCCACAGATTCTCAGACACTTGCTTCTTGGACACGGATGGCCAAGCCACGTGTGACGCGTGTGCCCCTGGCTACACGGGCCGCCGATGTGACAGGTGAGAGCCAGAGGACTGGGTGGGGGCTGTCCTGGGGTTCGGGGAAGGGCTGCTGATGCCTCTGTCTCCCCAGCTGCGCCCCTGGATACGAGGGCAACCCCATCCAGCCGGGAGGGAAATGCAGGCCCTCCAGTGAGTATCCAGCCCCGTCCCTACCTAGCCCGAACCCAGGATCTTTGCGAGTCGCCTCCCTCTCCCTGTCTGTCCTGTCTGTCCTGTTTGTTCCACTCTCACCTGACCTGCTGACACCCGTCTGTGCACCCAGACCAGGCCATCTTGCGCTGTGACGAGCGAGGCAGTGTCGGGAGCGCCGGAGAGGCCTGCCTCTGTAAGGTAGGCCCTGGGCGCGGGCCGTGCTGCTGCTGCTGCTTGCGCTGAGCACACCTGCAACCCCAGCCCCAGAGGCTGAGGCAGGAGGACCACAAGCTTGGATCCTGCTTGGGCAATTTAGCAAGAACTTGTCTTGAAGTTAAAAAGTGAGAAAAGCTCAGTGTGGAAGCCCGAGGTTTGGTCTCCTGTGCTGGAGAGAAGAGGATGTGGTGGCCGGGGGTCGGGCAGGAGCAGCCGTGAGGAAGAGCGGGACGCGGCTGAGGCCTCACTGTGGTGCAGCTGTGTCTGCGCTGCGCCTTCGCCTTCCCCTCCCCTCACCAGACCTTGTGCGGACACGGTACTATCGTCCCCGCACCAGGCAGAGAGTGAGTCAGTTGAGGGGAGAACAAGGCTCACCAGCTTTAGAATCAGCCAGTCCTGACTGCACGAACCAGCCAAGGGACCTTGGGCAAGTCCCTTCACGCCCGCGACCCCAGTGCCTCCTTGGAAGGATGGAGGTGCCCATGTCCACGTGTTCAGGGGAGGGAGAGAGGTAGTGATCGCAGAGAAACTCACATAGTACATTTGATCCTCCATAAACTGCGTTAGAGACCTCAACCAAATTGCTCTTTTTTTATTTTGAGACAGGGTCTCGCTTTGTAGTTCAGGCTGGCCCTGAGCTCACTATGTAGCCCAGGCAAGCCTCGAACTCAGCGATCCTCCTGCCTCTGCCTCTTGAGTGCTGGGATGACAGGTGTGAGCCACCACGCCCGGCACTGTGGTGTGTGGTACTGATTGCTGGTGGGCATGAGTCACCATGCCCAGCATTGTTGTATGTGGTCACTGGGGATCGAACCAGGAACCTTGCACTTGCTAGTCAGGTGCCAGAACCACTGAGCTAAATCTCTGGCCCCAAGTTGCTCTATTTTTGAACCAAAACTCATTTGTGCGGCCCGGCAGTCAGAGGGAAGAGGGAAATAGCTCCACCTGAACCCACGGACTAGAAGTCATCACTCAGGTGGAGCGGCGCCTCCCTCCTGCGCCCGCACGCCCAGGGCCTCCCTGGGCCTCCTGGAGAGGGCGGTGGTCAGGGGCGGCCCGGGCAGCCCTCCCAGTGGGCGTCCTGCATCTCCCGGCTCCGCACCTGCAGAACAACGTGGTGGGGCGCTTGTGCAATGAGTGCGCCGAAGGCTTCTTCCACCTGAGCGCCGGCAACCCCGACGGCTGCCTCAAGTGCTTCTGCATGGGTGTCAGTCGCCGGTGCACCAGCTCCACCTGGAGCCGCGCCCAGGTACATGTGGAGCGGGCAGGCGGGGCGGCGCAGCCCGGGGCCGAGGCGCAGGGAGCAGTCTCGGGCCCCAGCCCCACCCAGCCCCTGCCCCTTCCCAGGTTCTCGGGGCCTCGGAGGACCCCACACAGTTCAGCCTGACCAGCGCCGCGGGCACCCACACCACCAGCGAGGGCATCTTCTCGCCCTCCTCCGGGGAGCTGGTTTTCTCGTCCTTCCACAGCCTCCTGTCGGGCCCGTACTTCTGGAGCCTCCCCGTGCGCTTCCGGGGGGACAAGGTGGGCAGGGCGGGGAGGCAGAGTGCTGGGCGTGGGGGGAGGGGCCCAGGAGGAAGCGAGGGCCCGGCTGCGACTGAGCCCCTGCCTGTCTGGCCCAGGTGACCTCCTACGGCGGAGAGCTGCGCTTCACGGTGACCCGGCGGCCCCAGCCCGGGTCCGCACCCCTCCTTGGGCAGCCGCTGGTGGTGCTGCAGGGCAATGGCATCACCCTGGAGCACCACAGCGCCCAGGAGCCCAGCCCCGGGCAGCCCAGCACCTTCACCGTGCCCTTCCGGGAGGTAAGCCTTCCCGGGTGTGGGCGGGGCGGCCCCCGCTCCTCGGCACGTGTCGAGCTTATACTCGCGTGTCCCCTCCCTGGCAGGAAGCATGGCAGCGGCCTGACGGGCAGCCAGCCACACGGGAGCACTTGCTGATGGCCCTGGCAGACATTGATGCCCTCCTGATCCAAGCGTCCTACACCCAGCGGCCTGCAGAAAGCAGGTCTGGGCCTGGGCAGGAGGACTGAAGGGGGCACGGGTTGGGGGCCCTAGAAGCAGAGCCTGAGCCTGGGGTTGATGGGTGTGGGACCCCCTGGGAAGCCCCCGAGGAAGGGGGGACACAGGATGGGCCAAGGAGGGGTGTGGCCTCAGCCTCATCACACAGGGCACCCTGGGGAGTAAGTGGCCCTGTGGAGTGTCCTGCGGGGCTCAGGGGCTCTTGTCCTGTGTTCCTTTACTGACCGGGCCTGGAGAAAGTCTCAGGTATAAGCCCTTAGCCCCAGACCGTTGGCGGCTGCAGTGGCCCCTGCTGGGCCTCTGGACAGAGCCTAGCACATTGCGACAGGGTCTTTGGAAGGACAGCCAGGGTGACACGTCTGGCCTCCAGGGCAGACCATCCCAGAGTGAGCGCACACTTTCTCACTCGGAGTGTCTCACATGCACAGGATCTCTGACATCAGCATGGACGTGGCTGTGCCTGACGTCACCGGCCAGGACCCTGCTCTGGAAGTGGAACAGTGCACCTGCCCACCTGGGTACCGGGGCCCATCTTGCCAGGTGAGCCTGGGCACTGCCCCCACCCAGCCCCTCCACCATGTTCCCTGGTTGGTCCCTTTGGCTCCCTACTTCCCAGCACCTCTCAGCCCAACATACTCTCATCTCTTCTTTCTAGGACTGTGACACAGGCTTTACACGCATGCCCAGTGGCCTCTACCTGGGCACCTGTGAACGCTGCAGCTGCCATGGTCACTCAGAGGCCTGTGAGCCCGAAACAGGCACTTGCCAGGTGATTTCTGCCTCCTCCCTTCTACCTGAGGGACCTGGGCCTCCAGGGGCCACAGCCCTGACCACGCTGTGTCCCCCCAGGGTTGCCAGCACCATACAGAGGGCCCTCGGTGTGAGCAGTGCCAGCCGGGATACTATGGGGACGCCCAGCGTGGGACACCCCAAGACTGCCAGCTGTGCCCGTGCCATGGAGCCCCCGCTGCTGGCCAGTGCGTCTGGGGCCTTCCCTTCCTTGGGATGCCACTGTTCCCCTCCCCAGAGGCAGTGATTAAAGGCTGGGTGTGGGCTGCTCGGGGGGACAGTTGTGTTTGGTGCCCTGGCCCCTCACTTGTAGTGGGGCAGAGCCCCCACCCCAGCCCTGTGCACAAGAGAGTGGGCGGTGTAGGGAATCCAACCCAGGCCCTCCTCCCCTGGTCCTGAGAGAGGGGGGTCTGCTGCCTTCCTGACTAGACCGCCCCCCAGGGCTGCCCACACCTGCTTTCTGGACACCGACGGCCACCCTACCTGTGACTCGTGTTCTCCAGGCCACAGCGGGCGTCACTGTGAGAGGTGAGGCAGGTAGCAGAGAGGGGAGGTGCAGGATGGGTTACCTGGGAGCCCCCGGGCAGGACAGCCCTTCTGTCCGGGAGGAACCTGGTCCCCAAGCCCTCAGGTCCCCCTGGGCTGCGCCCCCCACAGGCCCTCAGCTCCAGGCCCGATCGAGCCAGCTTGCTGGCTGCGTGGTCTTGGGCACAACTCTGCTGGCCTCCTCGCATCCCTGCCATAGTCCTGGGCTCCTCACAGGCTCCCCAGGATCTGGCTTTCTCTCTTTACAGGTGTGCCCCTGGTTACTCCGGCCACCCCAGCCTGGGCCAACCTTGCCAGAGTGAGTGGGGTCGTCAGGGCAGGGCAGGGCGGTCACCATGGTCAGAGTCCCTGGGCTCCTGGGCTAGAGCCAGGACAGGGTCTCTGTTCTCCATGACCTGGAGCAGGTGGCTTTTCCTTCTGACCTCTCTGCTTCTGCACATGTCCCTGACCCTCCCGGGCTTTGTCAGGGTACAGATTGCTGCCCAGAAACAGCAGCCCCCACTCCCCATTTCCTTGCAAGCTGCATGGTTGGACAGCAGGGGCCATGAGGTGCCCGCGGGTGTTTTGGGGCTCTTGGTTACAGCTTTCCTCCACCTCAGGAGAGGGCCAGGTGCCAGACACGACAGGCTGTGGCTGTGATCCCCAGGGCAGCATCAGTGCCCAGTGTGATGCCGCCGGCCAGTGCCAGTGCAAGGTCAGTCCGAAGCCCTGTGGTCCCGGAGGCTGGGCTCCGTCTTGGAGTCTGTGGGGGTGGGGAGAGCCCCGGCTCCCTGCACACTCCTGCCATCTGCCCACCGCAGGCCCAGGTGGAAGGCCCCACCTGCAGCCACTGCCGGCCCCACCACTTCTACCTGAGCGCCAGCAACCCTGAGGGCTGCCTGCCCTGCTTCTGCATGGGTGTCACCCAGCAGTGCGCCAGCTCCTCCTACACTCGCCACCTGGTGAGATCAGGGGATCCCGGGCCCGGGTCGTCTGGGGCACCCTCCCCGTGTCCACTGTGTTCCCATCTCAGCACTGAGCCCAGAGGCCCTGACACCTGTCCCAGACCCCCCATGCTCATCTCGAGTGAGCCCAACACCTCCCTGTCCTCAACCTGATGCCCCCACTTCCTGCCCTGATGCCCTTCTATGCCCAGCGCCCTAAGGCATCCAATTCTAGACTGACACGTGTCCCTCTGTTGTCAGATCTATGCCCACTTCTCCCCTGGGGACTCCCAAGGCTTTGCCCTCGTGAACCCACAGCGCAGCAGCCGCCTGGCGGGAGACTTCACGGTGGAACCCGTGCCTGGTGGCACCCAGCTGTCTTTTGGCAACTTTGCCAACCTCGGCCAAGAGTCCTTCTACTGGCAGCTGCCAGAGATGTACCAGGGAGACAAGGTAGGACCCGTGGCAGGGCTCAGAATGCCAGCTCTGGGCTGTGCCCCCTGGGCACCATGGTGGATGCCTACCAGAGTTCTGTCAGGGCCATCTTAGTGGGCAGCTGTCTGCCCTATAGTTGCGACATCATGGTTCAGCATGTGCCTTTGGGGTCCACGAGGCGCGGAGCTGGATCCCTGGACCCTCTGACATCCTCAGATCCAGGGGCGGGGCTTGGGAGTGGCTCCGCCCACAACATGAGCCCAGCTGGTCCCGACTCTGAGCTCTTGTGCAGATTCCGGTAGGTGAGCCGGGTCCTCCGACACAGGACAGATGAGACACCATCTTTCATTCACTTCAGATCCCTGTCGTACACTACAGGCCCTGAGCTGAGGGTTGGGAACAGTCGTTCCTGCAGATCATGTCTGCTGAGCTCTACGTGTGCCCAGCGTTGTTCTAAGCACTCTCTGTGTCAAAAAAGCCACAGCTTTCTGGGCCAGATTCTCCATTCTCCTGCTTCATAACTGAGGGAACTAAGGGAGGACAGGCTCGGGGGACCTGACCGAAGTCCCACAGCTAGTGGGTGGCAGGTGGTCACAGATGCCCTGTGGTACCCAGCAAGAGTGGGGTTGGCACCGGAATGTGCTACTGACAGAGCCCAGTGCCTAGGGACACTTAGGCGGGGTCTCCAAGGTTGCCTGGCCCCCATTCTTGGAGAGCCCAGGAACCCCAGCCCCCAGCCCTGTCACAGAGCAGCCCCTCCTGAGCCCCGCTTCCCTGCCACGCCTCCTTCCACTCCTAAGCCTTTCTCTCCTGCCTTTCCTCGCACCCCACAGGCAGAGGCATACTTGGCGCGGATGCGCCGGGCTCACCAGGTAGGCCTTGCTGTGATTGGGTGGCAGCTGTGTGCCACAGGCATGGTGTGCCCGTGGGTGCCTCACCCTGCGTGAGATGTCAGTGCCCAGGACACTGTGGGTCTGCATGAGCTCAGGGAGTGCCTCAAGGTCCCAGGCAACGTGACAGGGAAACTAGCCTGCATGACCACACCTGGCCCCCAGTTTGCCCTGGCACTGCCACCCAGGAAACCTCCATTAACCTGCATTCAAGGCCTGGGGGAACCCTGTGTATCAGCCCCGAGCGGGGAGCGTGCGTCTTTCTCCCCAGGCAGCATGGCCCTCTTTGGCCACCATGTCCATGGGGAGAGCTCCCTGTCAGTGGCTCCAGCTGTGTGTCGTTGGGAGGGCTGAGCTGGCTTGTGACCTCCACCCCGTCAGAACCGCACGTCCCTCTCAGAGGAGCAGTGGCGGGCAGCTGTGACAGCTGGGAGGATCCTGGGGCCCCCAGAGGGCAAGGGTCGTGCACAACAGGCATCACAGGTAACCAGGAGCTTGGCCAGAGCAGGCTGTGTCTGGGACCCAGGGAATAAGCTTGAATCAAGGCCTGGCCCCCCTGGGCCATTTTCCTCAAGGCTACTCTAGGCCCAGCCCAATTGCCCAGTGTACCCCAGGGCTGCACCAAGGGGCCTGGGCTGCTGCCGAGTGCCATCATAGAGAGGCAGGCCCAAGGAGCAGCCTCCAGCACCCCAGAAGCAAAGAGCCACCCCCAGCACCTCTGGCCTCTGCTGGCAGAGCTGCCTGCCCTGGTCTGGCCAGCACCCTCTGGAGTCCTCTCCCTGATAGGCCTGGCCTGTAGACAGCTGGTCCATCCCTGCACACCTACCAGGTCCTGTGGAGCAAGTAGGCAGAGGGCACAAGGCAGGGCAGTGGGCATGGCACAGAAGTGGGAGGCCGTGGGTCTGGCATAGGCTGGGGGAGCGCAGAGTCTCTGGGCGTCCCTTCTGTCCCTTTCTGCTCTTTTCCTCCGTCCTTCCTCTCCCCACCCCCAGATGGATGAGGCCCAGAGGCGGATGGATGCTGAGATCTGGCAGCTCCTTGCCAGCTTTGCTGCCCAGCCCCGCCCCCAGCTCCGGAGGCTCCCTGCCCACCCCCAGCCTTCAGCTGCTCTTCGAGCAGTTCCTCCCTCTTCCTCCTCCTCTTCCTCCTCTCCTCTGTCTTCCCCAGCAGGCTCTCAGGTATGTGCCAGGGTACCTGCCCAGGGACACACACCTACCTAAGGACCCCCAGCCACCATGCTTTCTAGACCACAGGCATTGCTGACTGAGCCGCACGATTCCTCACACTGGCTGGTCTGTCCTTTACTTAAGATTTGCCTCTAGACTGATCCTGTACCAACTTAGTTATGGTAGTTATGCATTTTTAAATACATGTAGAAAGAGCCACTAGACTTGAAAACATTTCCCAGCATGCCACACATCTCTTTGGGGTCCATAAATGGAACACAGCAGACATGGGGAGCTGTCACCCAGGCCACGCCCCAAAAGAGCAGCTAGGTCCTGGGTCTGGAGCGGAAGCCAGCTGCCCAAGAGCAGGGTGGGAGCCTGCGCCCTGCGTCCCCTGTCCCACCCCTGCTCTTAACCACCTGCCCTTCTGTCCTAGTTCTCTCTCTCCTACGAAGGCTTCTCTCTGCTTCCTGGGAGCCTCTATTATTGGCAGCTGCCCAAAGCCTTCCTGGGGGATAAGGTAATGAGTTGGGACACTGACGAATGGGTAGACTGAGGCCCATGGTGGCGGCTTCCTTGAGCCCCAAGTGCAGGGCCCCTGCAGCCCAGTACTGACCGAGTAGCTCCTGTGTGCTGTGCCATGCCTGGCAGAAGAGCAGTGTCCCAGAGCTCGCTGCCCCGCCGACTTTCTGACCTTTGGCACTGGCCTTGGCGTTAGCATCGCGTGACGCTGGCTCTGTCGTGTGTTCCTCGGGTGTGCAGAGCCCCTCTCAGGGCGTGTCTAATACCAAGGAAAGAACGAGATTCAGGGGTACAGGGAGCAAGGGGCCGGCAATAGTGGGGGTATCCGCTTTGATGCGTGTTCTCAGCACGGTGCCGGGGGTGTCTCAGTCCTCGTGACGCCCTTAACAGAACCGTTTCTACTCCCGTTTCCGTATGAGGATAGTGGGGCTCAGATCGTTCGGTGACTCATCCAAGATGTCCGCTCAGTGTGGCTGGAATTTGAGGCCAGGTCTCTCAACGCCCAGGGCCATCCACGTGACCTCTGTGCCACACACACCCGCAGCTGGCTGCAGAGTTGGTCCCACGTGTGGCTGTCAACTTGGATAAGCAAAGAGGGAACCAGGTGTTTGTTTACGGCCCGAGTTCCTTACCATGCCCTGAGCTTACAGAGAACAGCTCCGGGGCCCGTGTTGCCCAGGGCCTGGCATGTGGTCAGTTAAGAAATGTGCCCGGACTGAGCGAGCACACATGAACTAGAGCAGGAGGGGGCTGAGCAGCGTGGCACTGAGCCAGCATCCGGCCTGGTGGCTGAGGAGAGAAAGTAAAGCCCAGTGGGGCAGAGCTGGGGCCTCAGCTGCCCACGTGAAGCCCCTGAGATACCCACAGGGCTCTTCCAGTCCCACCAGCCAAGGACCCGAGTCCAGCTGGTTTGTCTGCAACAGAGAACCCCTTGGCTTGTGCAGCTCCAGTCCAAGGACGTCGACTATCAGGCATGGCTGGTCCCAGGGACTCCTGCGGGCTCTGTCTCAGTCGGTGTCCTTCTGAGGCTTTTCATCTGACGAGAGCGGGGCTTTCTGTGTCCCAGGAGAGAGATAAGGGCCAGGTTCTCTTGTCTGTCCCTGACGGGAAGGGGAGTGGTAGGCTGTGCAGACTGACCAGGGCTGGCTCATTCTGCTGTGGGGGAGGGGTATGCACCCCAGAAATCACAGGGTCCGTGTGTAGAGGAGGAGCTGTTTTTGCAGAGAGTCCGTCGTAGGGCGCAGAAAAAGAGAGCTGGATTCCGGTCAGACCACACACATCTCCCCATGGGTAAATCGTCACAGCCACCTCAGCCCTTCCTGAGGCTTAGAACGGTCGCCCATGGTCGCCACTGTCACTACTTCTGTCGCTGTGTGGGAAATTCCTGTCAGTGCAAAAGGGTCTGAAGTGTGGTGAGAGCATCAGACAGCGGGAATGGAGAAGCCCATAAATGGAAGAGGCCCCCGGCCACCGTGTGTGCTGCTGGCAGGGCTTGAGGGTAGCTTGTTTCCCAGGCGACCGCAGGCTCCTAGGCGAGGGTGAGGCCCAGCTGCTCCTGAGCCCTTGGCAGGGCCGCTGGTGTGACAGAGGCTGTCTCCCTGCAGGTGGCAGCATATGGCGGGAAGCTGCGGTACACCCTCTCCTACACGGCAGGCCCGCAGGGCAGCCCGCTCTCTGACCCTGACATCCAGATCTTGGTGAGCGCTTGGATTCCTGGCGGGCAGGGGAAGGGGAGGGGTGAAGCCCGCACCTTCAGAGTGTCTCTTAGCTCGACCAGCCCACAGCCTGCGGAGTCAAGGTCAGGGCCACGCCCCTCTGCCAAGGCCACGCCCCTCAGCCAAGGCGCTCTGGTCACCTGAGCCTGGGGGTAGAGGCTGGTGGTAGGGAGACTCTGGGACTGGAAGGGGCCCCTTCTCTCTGAGAGCCCCTCAGTTCCCCTTCTGATCCCACCCGTGTCTCTCCAGGGCAACAACATCATGCTGGTGGCCTCCCAGCCAGCACCACAAGGCCCTGAGAGGAGGAGTTATGAGATCGTCTTCCGAGAGGTAGGGAAGCGCCACAGCCCTCGTGTGCCCCTGCCCCTTGCCGTCCTCCCTGACGGCCCCGCTGTGAAGCCCCTCCCTGCCCATCCTCTCCTCACCCTGGGTTGGGGTCACCGAGGCCGAGGATGGGGACCACCGGAGCAGCCTGCAAAACCGTCGCCTTCACCCACATTCACTGTCACCTCCCAGGAATTCTGGCGCCGGCCGGATGGGCAGCTGGCCACCCGCGAGCACCTGTTGATGGCTCTGGCCGACCTGGACGAGCTCCTGATCCGGGCCACGTTCTCCTCGGTGCCCCTGGCAGCCAGCATCAGCGCCGTGAGCCTGGAGGTGGCCCGGCCGGGGCCCTCGGATGGACCCCAGGCCCTGGAGGTGGAAGAGTGTCGCTGCCCCCCAGGCTACGTGGGCTCGTCCTGCCAGGTGAGTGTGGGGCCACCACGGCTGCCCTGCTCGGTGTGGAGGGACCAGCATGCTGACCAATGGTTCTTGCCATGACCGGAGGACGCCCTGCCCTTCCCATCATGAGTTGCCCTTCCCAGAGCCCTGAGGTACCCGGATTATCCCCTGACAGACAGAAGACAGGCACAGAGGGCTGACTGCCTTACCCAGGGGCACCCAACTCATGTGGCAGAAGCTAGTTTGAACTCAGGTCCGGTGGACTCCAGAGCCTTGGCACCTCGGGCACCAGGCAGCGCTGCTGCCAGCCCTGCTGCCCTCTCAGGGTGCCTCCAGGGACAGGGAGGTCCACACAGAAGCACAGGGCATGCTGGGCAAAGCAGAGCAAGGGCGTGTGCCGGGCAGAAGGCTGCACTGAGTGAGGACACGTGGGGCACCAGCTGCACTGCAGCAGGGTCACCCCCAAAAGCCACTGAAGCCCCTCCTACCAAGGAAGGCCGAGCTGCAGAGGGAGCCCTCCAGGCAGAGCGGGACCAGGATGGGGCTGGCTGGGAGAGGGACGGAGGGAGGGGACCCCTAGTCGGAGGCTTCCGCAGTGGGAAACCCACATGTTAGCACTTTGTCCCTTTCCTGGGACCCCAGGAAGCTTTAGATCCAGAGAACATCATGTTCCTCGAAGAGCCTTGAAGGAGGTGCGCCTGCCTGCGGCCTGGCGGACGGGTCCTCAGCGCCCCCTGGAGGTGGCGGGAGGGAGGCCCGCGAGGCTGCACAGGAGGGACAGCGAGGGTTGATCCCTAACGTCCTTGCTTGTCTCACTGTGAGAACACCTCCCGGTGCGGCCTGCTTTACACCCTGGCCCCCATCTAGGGCTCCAGCCTGCTTTCTCCGTGTAGGGAGCAAGCTTCGCAGTAACTTGCGGTACAAAGTCTGCGAGGGGAAGGAAGGCTGCTGCTTCCCTGCCGGCTGGGGAGACTGGGCAGAGGGCCACGGAGAAAGATGGGCAATGTCAGCCAGCTAGAGGGGGCTGGGAAGGGCTCTGGGCTTGCCAGCCAGCGGCCAAGCTTCCTGTATCCCCCAGGACTGTGCTGCCGGCTACACGCGCACCGGAAGTGGGCTCTACCTTGGCCACTGTGAGCTTTGTGAGTGCAACGGGCACTCTGACCTGTGCCACCCGGAGACCGGGGCCTGCTCGGTGAGGTGCTGGGCGGGTGGGTGGCTCGGGCGGCTCGGGCCAGGCCTGGAGAGGTGGGGTGGCAGGGGCCAGTGGCCCAGGGCAGCCAGGGGCTGTGGGGTGGAGGCCGCTTCCATTCTCAGCATGTCTTTTGTAAGCTGAGACATGTGTTCTGTCGGCGGGTCAGGTTTAGAGATGAATGGAATGGAAAACTGAAATCCCCTGTCATCCTGGCACCAGGAAAATCACTGTCCTATCAGAGTGCACCCCTTTTCTGGGCACACACATGCTAAGAGGTACTGGGGGCGGAACTCAGGGCCTCTGAGCTGTACTCCTGTGGTGTGGTTTGTTTTTTGTTTTTTTGTTTTGTTTTTTTTAGACAAGCTCTTGTTTTGTAGCTCAGGCTGGCCCTGAGCTCACTATGTAGCCCAGGCAAGCCTTGAACTCAGCAATCCTCCTGCCTCTGCCTCCCGAGTGCTGGAATGACAGGCGTGAGCTGCGCCTGGCATTGTGATATGTGGTATTGATTGCTGGTGGGCGTGAGTCACCATGCCCAGTATTGTTGTATGTGGTTGCCAGGATCGAACCAGGGACCTTGCGCTTGCCAGGCAGGCGCCAGAACAACTGAGCTACATCTCCAGCCCACTCCTGCTGTTTTTATTTCATTTTGAGACAGTCTAGCTAAGTGCTTAGGCTGGTTTCAAACTTGAAATCTTACTGCCTCAGCCTTTGAAGCAGTTGGGATTACGGGTGTGCAACACCACCCTGGGGTACTGACACCTTTCAGATAAGCTTTTCATTTTACAAATCACAGGATTGTATTCCGAGGTCTTCTTTTTTCATCTAGTACTTCTATCTCTTTTACTTTTTAAGCCAGCATCTCCCTGAGTCGTTATTCCAGGACAGCTGTGAACACGCTCTGTGTGTAGCTCAGGCTGGCCTCGGACTCTGCTCCGTACTTCTTCAGCCCTGTGCTTTTTGGGAGCACAGTGCAGTGTGTGTAGAATCCCCCAGGTACATATCGGGCCGGGGGCCTGACAGAGTCACAGCCAAACACAGACCAGGGCACCTGCCCCCTTAGTGCAATGAACTGGGTCTTTGGGGAGCCTGTGACCCACAAGTTTCTGCGATGAACCTCGTGTTTTGCAGATTTGTCCCCAGTCCCAGGTATACAGCCTCCCTTTGACGTTAGAGGTTTTGTGTAAAAAATGATACGAAGGGCCGGGAATTTAGCTCAGTGGTTCTGGCATCTGCCTGGCAAGCGCGGAGTCCCAAGTTTGATCCCTGGTACCACATACCACAATGCCAAGACCCTGTTTCAAAAAAAAAAAACAAAACCTACAAAAAAATGATGAGAGGGCCAGAGGGTTAGCTCAGTGGTTCCGGCGCCTGCCACGCAAGCGCAAGGTCCTGAGTTCGATCCCCGGTAACCACATATAATGCTGGGCGTGGAGACTCACACCCACCAACAATCAACACAGCATACCACAATGCTGGGCGTGGTGGCTCACGCCTGTCATCCCAGAATTTGGGAGGCAGAGACAGGAGGATTGCTGAGTTCCCGGTGGCGTGCCTGGGCTCCATAGTGAGCTCAGGGCCAGCCTGAACTACAAAGCGAGACCCTGTCTCAAAAAAAAAAAAAAGATAAATATATATATATATATATAGCCAACATCACCCTTTTTTTTTTTTTCAAGGTTTTTAGGGGTTTTTTTGAGACAAGGTCTCACTTTGTAGTTCAGGCTGGCCTTGAACTCACCGTGTAGCACAGGCTAGCCTCAAACTCACAGCAAACCTACTGCCTCTGCCCCCCAAGTGATGGGATTAAAGGCATGAGTCACCATGCCCCAGGGCCTTGAGGTTTATTTCAACACCACAGAAGAAGTATCATTCTCATGAAATCCCCGGGTCTTACACGATTATTTAAGACAATTCCCAAGCTTGGAGTTTCTAGGTCAAAGGCTTCTTGTAAATGCAGCCCAGTGGCTGGATCTGATGCCCCTGTGCCCACAGCAATGCCAGCACAATGCTGCTGGGGAGTTCTGTGAGCTGTGTGCTCCTGGCTACTATGGAGATGCCACAGCCGGGACACCCGAGGACTGCCAGCCCTGCGCCTGCCCACTGACCAACCCAGACAACATGTGGGTACCTTTGCTCAGGGCCGCAGGACCACCTCCTGCCGGGGAATGGAGGGACAGAGCGGGCGGGCCTCCGGTGGGCTGACCTCGCCTCCCTGCTGCAGGTTCTCCCGCACCTGTGAGAGCCTGGGCCCTGGCGGGTACCGCTGCACGGCCTGCGAGCCCGGCTACACCGGCCAGTACTGTGAGCAGTAAGTTTGCAGGCGGGACCCAGGGAGGTGCTGATGCGATAGACTCCTGCAGGCTGTGCTGTTTTCTGCGAAGAGCCCAGCCTGCTCCAGCGGCTCTGACAGTGCAGAGGGCCCATCCTCTGGGCGGCCCTGACCCCAGGCTGTGTCCTCACAGCCCCATGTGCCCCCCTGACTCTCACTGTCCAGTTTCCCTGTGGGCTTCCCAGCTAGCAAGCCCCACGAGACCACGGTCTTCACATTCGCTGTGTGTCTCTAGCTCCTGGCATGGTGTTGGCGTTGGGTAGTTACCGAGTAAATACTTGTTGAGTGACTTTCCCCCAGAGTACAGGCTGTGCCTCCCCTCCCCCGCCTGCCGCCACTCCCGGCCCTCTCCTTGCCAGCTCTCGAGGCCTCTCTAGCCCCCAAAGTCTTTCCAGCCCTGCCCTGGGCTGATGGCTGCGCTCGCTCCCCGGTTCACCGTGAGGCTCTTGGTTCCTCAAAACTTCGCACAGCAGGTCTTCATTGCTCCCACAGGTGCGCCCCCGGTTACGTGGGTAACCCCGATGTGCCAGGGGGCCGGTGCCTGCCACAGAGTAAGTGAGGCCGTGGCCTGGCGTGGGGGTGACGGGCAAGGCGGGGATCCTGGGGAGTCGGAGTGATGCCGGCGGAGCTGCCTGAGACAGTGCTTCCTGCCGGGGCCTCTGCCTAAGGGCCTTCTGCTCCCTCCACCCCAGCAGACCAGGCCGCACTGGTGGTCCAGGTCCATCCTGCCCGGAGCGTGGTCCCCCAGGGAAGCCCCCACTCCCTGCGGTGCCAGGTCAGTGGGAACCCACCCCACTACTTCTACTGGTCCCGGGAGGACGGGAAGCCTGTGCCCAGCAGCACCCAGCAGCGACATCAAGGTACCCAGGTCCCCATGAGTCCCCCGGGGAGACGGGAGGCGCGGGCGGGCCAGGGCCTGCCTTCAGGGCTGGGTGGGAAGGGGACCGCTTCACGGGCCTGACATGCCTCCCCAGGCGCCGAGCTCCACTTCCCCAGCGTGCAGCCCTCCGATGCCGGCATCTACATCTGCACCTGCCGCAGCCTCCACCATGTCAACGCCAGCCGGGCAGAGCTGCTTGTCACTGGTGGGTCCCTCCCTTCTCCGCTGTCCCCAAGCCTACAGGCCCAGCGCACTGCGTTCATCTGCTGGGGGGATGGGTGCCTGGACGGGGACGGTGGCCACGGAGACAGGGATGGTCCGTGAGGGCGAGAGGAAAGGATGCTGCTGGGGCCTGGATTCCTGTGCCTGTGTGAAAGAAGGGTGTTGTTGACTGAGACCCAGAAGGGTCCACTTGGAGGTATCTTCATTAGGACTCCCCTGAAGCAAAATACGAGACAGGAGTTTTGCGCCAGTACTTGAGGCAGAGGAAATAAGACCGGGAGAAGAAGGTGTCTGACAAGGGCTGTGTTAGGAAGCAAGTCAGGACCGGGAACAGGTTTGGCTTCCTGTGGGCGAGAAAATCCTGGAGACAGCGTAAATCCTGCGCTTCGGAGTCACCCACTCACATCCAGGGACTTGGGTCCTGTGTCCCGGGCCTCATGGGCACTGACCAAGGCCAGTTCCGGGAGCAGCAAGTCCCCCGAGCCTCTGTCTCACCTCACAGGAATGCCCCGTGGGCACAGAAACAGCAGCCGGCAGGAGTCAGGCAGGAGAGCACTGGGATCACTGGGCAGAGGGACTTGCATGGGGCACTGGCAGACCCTCCTCCCCGTAGGTCAGAGGAATCACAGGTTTGCTTTGGGCTTGTTAGAAGTTGGAGGTGTTTGGGGAGACGCCCAAGTGGCTTGGTCACCGGGCGTTTGGACTAGGAAACAGCCATTTCCTGGAGAAATTCATCTGGGAGGCGATGGGGCAAGGGTACCAGTCTGGAGCCCGGGAGTCATGCCAGGGCCCGGGGCAGGGGAGGTGTCCAGCTGAAGAGCGAAGGGAGGGAAAGCTGGAGGGAGCAGCCCTGAGACTGGCAGAAGCCAGAGCCGCAGCTGAGGCCGGAGAGGCCAGAAAGGAGGAGGGAGGACTGCTGAGAGCACCCCTGCTCACCCCGCTGCGGGAGCAGAATCGGGGCGAGGAAATGCCTGGAAATCAGGCTGCGGCCCCGCGGTCGTCAGGAGGGAGAAGGAAAGAGCAAGGGCAGGAACACGGCGGCGCAGAACCCGCTCTCCTGGGTCACGCCATGGCTGGGGGATCGGGGTCAAGGAGGCATCTCCGGAAACGGAAAGTTCCAGAACACCCTGGTCTGTAGAGCAGAATGATCTCACGGTGAGATCAGGGTGAAAGGAGTGACGTGTGAGAGGGGAGGTCCCCAGGAGGGAGGGGCCTGCCTCTGCGGAGATGCAGGGTTCCCTCCCTCAGGGACCAGGGACCAGGAAGCGGGGCAGGTGGGGGTTTGAGGATGCCCAGACATTCCTGACTAGTGGTCTGTTTTCTCAGCAAGTGTGAGCTGAGGCCGTGAGCGTGGACAGTGGGGTGGCGGTGGGCACTGGCGGGGAGAGAGGAGCAGGGAAATTCCACCCCGATGGGGAGGCCAGTGGCCACGCAGTGTGAAATGTTGAGAGCTCTTCTGTGGCCTGTGGCCATGTCCTGGCACATGGGCCCAGGCGAGGCGTTCTCCGGCCACACTGCCCTGTGCTCGGGGGAGCAGCCGGGACCTGGGCGGCTGGGCCGAGGCTGGAGGGGAAGGAGGTGCCAGGGGAGATCAGCATCTACACTGGACCGGGAAGGAAGAGACAGCCCAGGATGGGGCAGAGAGAAGGTGGCACAGGACGGGGCCGGCAGCTCCCGCTCACCAGAGGTCTCCCGTGCCACAGAAGCGCCCAGCAAGCCCATCACCGTGACAGTGCAGGAGCAGCGGAGCCAGAGCGTGCAGCCCGGAGCTGACGCCACCTTCATCTGCACGGCCAAGAGCAAGGTGGGAGCCCGGCTGGGGCGCGGGGGCCAGGGCTGGAGCCCAGAGCCCAACGGCGTTCACGCCACCTCTGGCCTTGCAGTCTCCCGCCTACACCCTGGTGTGGACCCGCCTGCACAACGGGAAGCTGCCCTCGCGTGCCATGGACTTCAACGGCATCCTGACTATCCGCAACGTGCAGCTGAGCGACGCAGGCACCTACGTGTGCACCGGCTCCAACATGTTCGCCATGGACCAGGGCACAGCCACACTGCATGTGCAAGGTAGACCCCACCCCCACGGCCGCCCCTCCCTCACGGGGTCCTGCCGCAGCTCGTCTCCCAGCGCTCAGCCGGGCTCTGAAGTCAGGGCACAGGACAGAATGGCAGACGGGATCTCGGGCCCTGGAGTGCCCATCCTGGGTGAGGCGACCGCAGTGAGGGGACAGGGAGCGAACGAGAGAACTGCAGCGCCAGACCGGGGAAGAAAGAGCGAGGGGACGGGGAAGCGGCAAGCGAGGTGGGGGGGTGGGCTGATGTGATGGCAAAGCCGAGACCAGAAGGAAAAGAAGGCATGAACCAGTTCGAGAGCCAGCAGTGTTCCCAGCAGGGAGGGCAGCGTGTGCAAAGGCCCTGGGGCAGCTCTGTGTGTTTGAGGTTATTAAGGCACTAGTGCACTAAGGATAAATCTCACAGACTGAACTAACAAGTTCCCTTTCACGTTTGTGTTTTTCTGTTGCGTCGCTGGGCATTGAACCCAGGCCTCTGCACTAAGCTACGTCCCCAGCACTGGCTCAGTTCCACAAGTTGGTCTCGAACTTGTGATCCTCCTCTTCGGCTTCCCAGAGTGTTGGGATTACAGGAGTGCCACCCCAACCTGGCACTTAGATGTTTTCTAAGTTCCCACTGAAAAGCCTGGTGTGGCGCACACTTGTAATCCCAGCACTTAGGCTGGGGCAGGAGAAACACAAGTTTGAGCCCAGTGATGCCCCATCTCAAAAACTTTAAAGGGGCCGGAGATTTAGTTCAGTGGTTCTGGTGTCTGCCTAGCAAGCGCAGGGTCCCAAGTTCATCCCTGGTAACCACATACAACAGTGCTGGGCCTAGTGACTCACACCCACCAGCAATCAGTACCACACACCACCCCAGCGCTGGGCGTGGTGGCTCACGCCTGTTTTCCCAGCACTCAGGAGGCAGAGGCAGGAGGCTTGCTGAGTTCGAGGCCTGCCTGGGCTACATAATGAGCTCAGGGCCAGCCTGTACCAGGAAGGCCATTGCTGTGGGCCAGCGATTCTGCTGGTCCCGAACACATCTTCCTGGTCCTCATCAGCCTCCAGCACCTCGTCGGCTCCTGTGGTCTCTATCCACCCACCACAGCTCACCGTACAGCCCGGGCAGACGGCAGAGTTTCGATGCAGTGCCAGGGGGAGCCCCACACCCACCCTCGAGTGGATAGGTGAGGCCATGACACAGTGACCTTGAGGGCTAACTGGGCGTGTCCAGGTAGGGGCCACATGCCCCAGGGTGGGGGCGAGGCCAGTCACAGGCCTCGCTGACCTCACATCTCTGTGCCAGGGGGCCCTGGGGGCCAGCTCCCGCTGAAGGCACAAATCCACAGAGGCATCCTGCGCTTGCCAGCCGCCGAGCCCTCAGATCAGGGCCAGTACCTGTGCCGCGCCCTCAACAACGTCGGGCAGCATGTGGGGGCGGCTGTGCTGCAGGTGCACGGTGAGCAGCTGGGCTGGCGAGGGGCTGGGACCCGGGCCGGGTGCCAGGGCCGCAGCTCACAGCGCTCTGTCTGCAGGGGGCGGCGGGCCCAGGGTCCAGGTGAGCCCAGAGCGCATCCAGGTGCACGAAGGCCACACCGTCAGGCTGTACTGCAGGGCCACAGGGGTGCCCACCGCCACCATCACCTGGAGGAAGGAGGGTGGCACTCTGCCCCCGCAGGTGAGGGGCCTGCCCCCTCCTCTGGCTCCCTTCCCTTCTGCTCCTCACAGGGACCCTAGTTGGCTCTGCCCTTCCTGGCCCACCATCCTCAGCGCCCTCTGGGCCTTGATCTGGCTCAGAGCCTGTCCTGGCCCTCTGTGCCCTCTGCCCGCTCCCCTGCCTCCCTCCCCTTTGGTAGTTAAGTCTCCGCATGGCAGGCCCGGACTGAGCGCACGGACATCACCACGCTGCTCATCCCGGCCATCACGTCTGCTGACGCCGGCTTCTACCTCTGCGTGGCCACCAGCCCCATGGGCACAGCGCAGGCCCGCATCCAGGTGGTCGTCATGTCAGGTGAGGGGCTGAGGGGCGGAGGGTGGGAGGCAGGCCGGGCTGCCTCAGGTCACTTACTCTCTGCTGCCCCACCTCAGGGACCAGCTCACCGCCGGTCAGGATCGAGTCCTCGTCACCGTCTGTGACCGAAGGGCAGACACTCGACCTCAACTGCGTGGTGACAGGGTTGGCCCACGCACGGATCACGTGGTACAAGCGAGGCGGCAGCCTGCCTCCCCACGCCCAGGTAGGGTCCTGGGAAGGGTGGGGCCCTGGCTGGGGGGGCGCTGTGCAGAGAGAAGGCCCCGCCCAGCCTGACCCAGCGGCCTGGCCAGGCTCCAGCGCAGGAGAGGTGGATGGCTGCACCACGGAGGCCCAGGGGGGGCGGAAGCCCCGTCCCCATCCTCACACACACCCTTGCCCCCCGGCCCAGGTCCACGGCTCCCGGCTGCGGCTCCCACAGGTCTCCCCGGCGGACTCAGGAGAGTTTGTTTGCCGAGTGGAGAGCGCAGGGGGCCCTAAGGAGGCATCCCTGACGGTCTCCGTGCTCCACAGCACCCAGCCAGGCCCCGGTGAGGAGACTGCGGCACCAGGGCGGGGACACTGGGCAGCTCTGACCCTCTGCCTCCCGCTTGGGGTCGGGGGGCTGCACGCGGGGGAGGCCGGTCCGGGATTCCTGGCGCCACATCCAGAGGTGTGGTTTCGGGGTCCGCACACAGCAGCGTGGGGTCCCTCCCTGGGACAAGTCCTGCGGGCCCTTGGTCAGCCTGGATCCAGTCCTTCTCTTGGGGGACTTCGGTTTGCTCTCTGAGTGGCGCTCCCGGCACTGCTGGGTGAGGGTGTAGAGACGAGCTGGATTCCTCGGAAAGCGCTGGGGGTGCCATCTCTGTCCTTGGGCACCTGGCAGGGAAGGTCTCAGGCCCCCCACAGTCTCTGGTCAGATCACTCTGGGCAGAGGGGCCCGGACCCTGCTCTGGCTGTGGGTTTGGAAGAAAGGTTTCACTGGTAGGGCAGAAAAGTGGTTCCCTCCCATGCCTCTGACTGAACCCTCTGTGCCCAGTGCCCAGCAGCACCCAGCCCATCCGCATCGAGTCCTCGTCCTCCCACGTGGCCGAAGGGCAGACCCTGGATCTGAACTGCGTAGTGCCTGGGCAGGCCCAGGTGACATGGCACAAGCGTGGGGGCAGCCTGCCCGCCCGGCACCAGGTAGACGGCCCCCCAAGCGAGCCCGGAGCGTTGGATGGGGCTACTCAGCCCCTCGCAACCCCAACCCCGACTGCTTGCACGCAGACCTATGGCTCGCTCCTGCGGCTGCACCAAGTGTCCCCTGAAGACTCGGGCGAGTACGTGTGCCGCGTGGTCCTCGGCTCCGAGCACCTGGAGTCCTCTGTCCTGGTCTCCATCCAGCCCTCTGGGTCTGTCCATGGTGAGTGATTCCGACGCCATGGACAGTCGGCGGAGGCTGAGAGCCTTGGGGGTCCAGGTGACCCCTGTGGCCATGGTCTGGGGCAAGAGGCCCCTCCTGGAGCTGACATGGCCTCTCTGAGTGCCGGGCATCTTCCCGCCACGCTCTCATGCCACCTCACTGCCCTGGTTTCTGCCGTACCCTGCCCCTCTCCCCTTCCTCTCTCCCAACCTCAGCCCCTCTCCTGGTCCTCTGTCTAGTTGCTGGGCAGATCTCAAGCCTGAGCCAGCTCTGGGCAGGGTCCCTACCACCTCTCCAAATTCACCTTCTACCCACACCCCTGTCCCCACAGTCCCTGTACCCGTCCCGCCTGTCAGGATCGAGTCCTCGTCCCCCACCGTGGCCGAGGGGCAGACCCTGGATCTCAGCTGTGTGGTGGCTGGGCAGGCGCATGCCCAGGTCACGTGGTACAAGCGTGGGGGCAGCCTGCCCGCCCGGCACCAGGTACTCAGGCCCAGATCAGTGGGCTCCCCAAACGGGCTGGCAGTGCCCAGGCAGGAGACAGGACTGGGCGTCTGCCTGGGTCTGAAAACCCTCTCACCCCTCTGCCCCACTGCCCAGGTCCGCGGCTCCCGCCTCTACATCTTCCAGGCCTCCCCAGCAGACGCAGGAGAGTACGTCTGCCGGGCCAGTGATGGTGTGGAAGCCTCCATCACAGTCACGGTGACCAGGACCCAGGGGACCAGCTTCAGCCACTGTGAGTGGGGCCAGAGGACAGGCTGGGGTGCGGGAGAGGCTGGGCTGCTTCAGGCAACCAGGGTGACCAGCGCCTCTTCTCCCCCAGCTCCGGGCAGCACCCAGCCCATCCGCATCGAGTCCTCCTCCTCCCACGTGGCCGAGGGGCAGACCCTGGACCTGAACTGCGTGGTGCCCGGGCAGGCACATGCTCAGGTCACATGGCATAAGCGTGGGGGCAGCCTCCCGCCCCGGCACCAGGTAAGGAAGCTAGGACAGGGAGGGACTGAGAAGGGAGGCCCCCGAGTGCTGGGCCAGGAGGCCTTTGCACAGGCACATAGTGCCGTGGTTAGAGCCTGGGATCCAGGCCCAGCCAGCCCAGTTTGAGGCCACACCCCTCCTGAGTGGCCGTGGCCACAGGCGTGTTTCTTAACCTCTCCATGCCCAGCTTCAGCTCCAAAACAGAATGGTCTGGGGGTCGTGTTAAGATGTTTCAGAGTGCTCAGAGGCCGAGGCCTGAGCTGTCTCGATGACCCCCGCTCCTCGGCCATGGTCACACCATCTTGTAGGAGAGCCTGATGGCGGGAGGCACCATTATTCCACGTAGTAAGTGGGGGGCGTCCAGTGAGACCTGTACAAGGTGCAGCCAACTCAGCAGCCGTGTGTGCCTAGCATGGGTGCTGTGTGCGTTAGTGGGTGCCAGGGCTCCTCCTGTGCACCCCTAGTCCTGGATGCAGCCCCCTGCCCCCACCAGACAGGCAGAGACTGCCCGGGCTCAGTGCTCCAGGCTGCAGTCGTAGGCCGCGGCCTGACTCGCCCCACATCCACAGGCCCACGGCTCCCTGCTGAGGCTGCACCAGGTGTCCCCTGCCGACTCGGGCGAGTATGTGTGCCAGGTGGTGGGCAGCCCAGTGCCACTGGAGACCTCAGTCCTGGTTTCCATTGAGCCTACGGGCTCTGTGCCTGGTGAGTGTGGCTGGAAGGGCTGGGCTACCCAGGAGCCTCCGCTCCGGCCGTGTCAGGATCAGGATTGGGAGGCCAAGTAGACCCGACCCTCACACCTCCTGCCGACTGACCCTCTGCCCTCTGTCGCCAGCACCCGGGGTCACCCCGCTAGTCCGGATTGAGTCGTCCTCCTCTCACGTGGCCGAAGGCCAGACCCTGGACCTGAACTGCGTGGTGCAAGGGCAGCCGCACACCCAGGTCACCTGGCACAAGCGTGGAGGCAGCCTGCCCGCCAGGCACCAGGTAGGATGTGGAGAGCGGAAAAGGAACCGGAAGACCCCCATAACTGCACCATAAGCAGCACAGGCCTGAGCTGGGGTGGTGGTTAGTGCTTAGCCTGTGAAAAGCCCTGGGTTCGGCTGGCGTGGTGGCGCAGGCCTGTGATCCCAGCACTTGGGAGGCTGAGGCAGGCGGACTGGCAGGAGTTCAAAGCTAGTTTGGGTCACATAGTGAGTCCAAGGCCAGGCTGAACTACCTAGTGAGACCCTGTGTCAAAACCAAAATGAAACAAAATCCATGGCTCACTCTAGCACCACAAAAAAGAAGGAAGAGAAGGAGAGAGGGAGGGAAAAAAATGAGCATGCACTTTGAATTCAGGCATTTTAGAATTTAGGCACTATTTTGCCACTTGCCTGCTGTTTGAGCTTATGGCAGTTGCTTGACTTCTGTGATCTTCAGTGTCTTCACGTGCCAAGTGGGCTTACACTGCCTATTTGCCCTACCCTCACCACACCAGCAAATGCCCCCAGCTTTTACCTGGTGTGAAGTCTCAGTAGTCTCTGGCGTGCGTGAGCGGCAGGCTGAGTCCCATCCTGACTTCGGGGCAAGGACTTTGACAGGCCACGAAGGTGCTTCTTCCCGGGACAGCTCCGATCGGCCTCCAGCTGCCAGGGCCAGAGGGGGGCAGGAGTCTGGCCCACTCTGAGCCTGCATCTCTGACCCACCATGCAGATACACGGCTCCAGGCTGCGGCTGCCCCACGTGACCCCCACCGACTCCGGGGAGTACGTGTGCCGTGTGGCCATTGGCTCGGAAACCCACGAGGCCTCGGTCCTGGTCACCATCCGGCAGCGCCTCAGCCCCTCGCAGTGTGAGCTTCCTGGGTCAGGCAGGCGGTGGGCGCTGAGGGGCTCGGCACCTCCAGGCTGCACTGACACCCTCCTTCTCTCACCCTCCCAGCCCAGAGCGTGCTGTACCCCATCCACATTGAGTCCTCCTCAGCCTCGCTGGCCAATGGGCACACCCTGGACCTCAACTGCCTGGTGGCCACCCACACCCCCCACACCATTACCTGGTACAAGCGGGGAGGCACCTTACCCAGTCGGCACCAGGTGCGGAGTCACAGGCCAGGGAGGACACTCACTGGCTCTTGTGGGAAGTTACAGAGCTCTCGGCACCTCACTGTGCTCGTTCAGTCATTCAGCAAACACTGATCACCCTTTCAGATAGGCCTGGATCAGTACAGAGTTACATACTTCTGACCTCAGCTGGATTCATTCAGTCACTGAATATCCCTGGGATGCTGTAGCGGGTCACACCCTGTGCCCAGCACTCATTCCCAGCGGAGTCACAGGGCATGGCGGGGCACGGGGCGTGGGCATACAGTCTCAGCCACTTGGGAGACTGAGGCAGAGTCACAAGGTTAAGTCTCACCTCGGGAGTTTAGCAACCTAGCAAGACCCTGCCTCGAAATAAAAACCTTGAAGGGGCTGAGGACATACCTCAGGGCAGAGACCCTGGGTTCGATTCCCAGTGCCACCACGCAAAGGAGTCAGACGTGCCGATTGTCAATACGGGTGCCTGCCGGGCCCCCCGGGAGGGCCTCCCCGGCTTCAGAAGTGTGACGGGAGAGCGGTACAGGCCGGAGCCTCAGCCGGGCTGCTGGGAGGCCAGGGTGCCCGGCACAGGCGGGGGCGGCTTCCAGGGGCAGCCATGCCCACTCCTCCTGCTCCCCCCAGATCGTGGGCTCCCGGCTGCGGATCCCCCAGGTGACCCCGGCAGACTCCGGCGAGTACGTGTGTCACGTCAGTAACGGTGCTGGTTCGCAGGAGACCTCGCTCATCGTCACCATCCAGGGCTCCTCCCACGGTGAGAGGGCGGCCACGGGGTCCCAGCAGGTGGGTGCAAAGGCCAGCAGGTGCCCAGCACCGCCCCTGGGCCCTGACTGCCTGCATTGTCCACTGCCCGTCCCCAGTGCCCAGCGTCTCCCCGCCAATCAGGATCGAGTCCTCGTCCCCCACGGTGACGGAAGGGCAGACCCTGGATCTGAACTGCGTGCTTGCCGGGCAGACCCAGGCTACCATCACGTGGTACAAGCGCGGGGGCAGCCTGCCCGCCACACACCAGGTATGGACTGCGCCGTGAGCGCGGGGACCCTGCTGCCCGGGGTGCGCGTGCAGGGCCTGCCGGGCCTGCTCCCGCCCAGGCCACAGCACGTCCCAGCCAGCTGGGGCTCAGCTCCCTCCCTCCCGCTCCCCAGGCCCATGGCTCCCGCCTGCGGCTGCGCCAGCTCTCTGTGGCCGACTCTGGGGAGTATGTGTGTCGGGCCAACAACAACATCGACGCTCAGGAGGCCGCCATTCTGGTGTCTGTCTCTCCCAGCACCGGCAGCTCCTCTGGTGAGTCTGGCAGAGACCGCTGTCCCGACAAGGGAACAGGGAGACCCAGGCGACTGTGTCCCTGAGGGGCAGGAGGCTTTGAATTAGTCTTTGGGTGGAGGAATGGTCGGGGCAAGAGCTCTGCACTGTCAAGAGACTGGGTCAGTCACTCTGGCCTCTTGACCTCAGTCTCCCCACCAGTGAAATGGGGACGCTGATTATTCTGACCTCATAGAGCTACACTATCTCATATGGTATCATGAGCCAGGTGGAGGAGTTGAAACTGGGATTTAAAATCATATTTTAAGGAAGGGGGTTTAGCTGAAGTGGTACTGCCCTTACCTTGGAACCACAAACAAGGGCCTGAGTTCAGTCCCTGGTACTGCAAAAAAAAAAAAATAATAGTAATAATAAAATAAAATAAAATTCATTTCTGCCAATTTTATGCTATAATTCCACCACTAGGAGGATCACCACAAGTTCTAAGCCTGGGCTACATAGTGAATTCAAAAGTAGCTTGCCAAGCATAATGGCTCACGCCTGTAATCCCAGCTCTTGGGAGGCAGAGGCAGGAGGATTGCCATGAGTTTGAGGCTAGTGAGTTCAGGGCCAGCATGAACTACAAAGTGAGACCCTCTCTCAAAAAACTTAAAAAAGGGCTGGAGATTTAGCTCAGTGGTTCCAGTGCCTGCCTAGCATTCTCAAGGTCCCTGGTTCGATCCCCAGAAACCACATCCAACAATACGGGGCATGGTGGCTCACGTCCACTGGCAATCAGTACCACACACCACAAATGCCAGGTTTGGTGGCTCAAGCCTATAATCCCAGCTCTGGGGGGGCAGAGGCAGGAGGATTGCTGAGTTCAAGGCTCGCCTGGGCTACAGAGCGAGCTCAGGGCCAGCCTCAACTACAAAGTGAGACCCTGTCTCAAAAAAAGAAAAAAAATAAACAAATGCAGATAAAAGGGCTTTTCTGTTGTCACGGGAAGTGTGTGAATAGGGGGAAGTGGTGAGAGTCAAGTGAGTTAACTCGCGTAAAACACTGCCTGGCGTGCTGCGAGTGTTTAGAATGTGCCAGTTGTGACTGTCCCTGGGCGTGGGTTTCTGCCCGGCCCCCACCTGCTCCTCTGTGTCTCCAGCCCCTGGCAGTGCCGGGCCCATCCGAATTGAATCATCATCCTCCCATGTGGCCGAAGGGCAGACCCTGGACCTGAACTGCGTGGTGCCTGGGCACGCCCATGCCCAGGTCACATGGCACAAGCGCGGGGGCAGCCTGCCTGCTCGTCATCAGGTACAGGTGGCAGAAGGTGGTGGGAGGGCTGCTGTGGCTGCCCGATCGGCCCCCCACACTGCCCTGTCATCCCGTCTGCCTGCTCAGGCCCACGGCTCCAGGCTGCGGCTGTACCAGGTGTCCCCGGCCGACTCGGGCGAGTATGTGTGCCGCGTGCTAGGCAGCTCTGGTCCCCTGGAGGCCTCCGTCCTGGTCACTGTCGAGGCCTCTGGCTCCAGCATTGTCCACATCCCTGGTGAGTGTGTGGCGTGCGGCAGGGAGGCCGGAGAGGGGGAGCAGGTAGCGGGCGGAGCTGGGCGAAGGAAGACCGCTGTCCCTCTGATTCAGCTTGCACATGCTGCCCACCCTCGCCAGCCCCAGGAAGGGGCCCAGTGACAAGGCTTGGAGCGAGTCTGGCATCTGCGGCCTTGAGTCCCAGCTCCGCGGCTCCTCGGAGATTTGCACAAGGACTTCCCCTTCCCGTGTTGCCTTCTTCGACTGCAGAGGGCACAGTGCAGCTCTCGTCCTGTGCCCTGGGGAGTCAGTAGCAAATTCCCTGATGCCTGGACTTGGTCCCCATCCGTACTGCCGAGTGACTCCAGGTGGCACCCCAGGAAACATCTTCATTGGTCTTAGGGACAGATGAAGGAAAGACAACATCAAACCTGCCACGATTCCATGGAAATCGTTTCCTGGAATGGGGCTCAGTACCTTGTATTTTTTACCACATCCACTGAAAGGAAAATGTCCAGAGATGGGGGCAGGAGTCAGGTTAGGACACACGTGTCACTCATCTCATCCTCACGGCAGTCCCTGGACTTCCTGACACATCGTGCTTGCAGAATAGGGAAACCGAGGCACAAAGAGGTGACATGTTTCCAAAAGTCACATAGCTAATAAATGGCTGTTCTAGGATTTGAACTCAGGCACTCTTGACTCCAGAGTCTCCATTCTTAGCTGTGCATTGCTGGAGCTTAGGGAATGTTAGTAAATGTGGCCCAGCCGCCCAGCTGCCCAGCCGCCTAGGCCTGGGCACCAGGTGGGGAATGGCGTGGCTACTCCCTGGTGGCCTCTGGTCTGCACAGAAGAGCACCCAGAGGAAGGGCTTGCACCCCGGGGGTGGGAGCCCCGCTCACTGACCCCTTGCTGGCCTCAGCTGCAGGTGGAGCCCCGCCCATCCGCATAGAGACGTCCTCCTCTCGAGTGGCCGAAGGGCAGGCCCTGGACCTGAACTGTGTGGTGCCCGGGCAGGCCCATGCCCAGGTGACCTGGCACAAGCGTGGGGGCAGCCTGCCTCCTCGGCACCAGGTATGGGTCCTGGAAGAAGCAGGGTGTGCCCCCACCCCTCAGCCATCCTTCCCAGACCCGCCCAAGGAAGGGCCCCACATGTGACTGGGAAATCCAACAGCACGTCACTGGCGCCAGAGGCCAGGACCTTGGTGCGAAAGGGAAAAACACCATGTACTCGCTGTCTCATACGGGCGAGAACATCCCAGGCGGGGTCACCTTGAACAAGATGCCACCAGGGTGTGGGCACCAGGGAGTGCGGGCACCCGGAGGCCTGAGCAACAGCCTTCTGAGGCCCCTCCCACCCGTGCCCCCTCTTGGCCAGGTCCACGGTCCCCTGCTGAGGCTGAACCACGTGTCCCCAGCTGACTCTGGCGAGTACTCATGCCGAGTAACCAGCAGCTCGGGCACCCTGGAAGCTTCCGTCATGGTCACAATTGAGGCCTCGAGCCCAGGTCCCATTCCTGGTAAGTGACAAGGAGCTGGGGGTGATGTTAGGCACAGGCTGGGGCCCTTCCGTGCCAGAGGGTCCAAGGTTGAGCATTAAGTCCACCCAGCTCTTCCCACCTTGACTGGCAGAACTCTGATTGGTGGCTTCTGGGTCCCTGGGCCCTGGCAGCCCCTCCGCTCTGCCAGTGGAGCCCAGCCCCGCCTTCATCCCCTGGGAAGGGGGACCTTCTAAGGTCCTGTGGCTTAGCAGGTCAGTCACCGTCAGGCCTCGGCACCACCAGGAGCCCCGGGCAGCCCTGTGCCATGACTGAGGTCCCGGCCGTGGCCACAGGAGCCTGCCTCTCACCTAGCCCTTGTCCACAGCCCCAGGACTGGCCCAGCCCATCTACATCGAGGCCTCCTCCTCCCACGTGGCCGAAGGGCAGACTGTGGACCTGAACTGTGTGGTGCCAGGGCAGCCCCACACCCAGGTCACGTGGCACAAGCGCGGGGGCAGCCTGCCCGCCCAGCATGAGGTAGGGGGACCAGGGCAGGAAAGGCCCAGGCCGCAGTTGCCTTCTCCCCCCGACCTCAAAGATCCCAGCCCGCGTGGGGCCTCGAGGACGAGGAACTGGCAGGCTTCTCTCCCAGCCCGCTGCAGTCATCTCTTGAGCCTCAGGCTCCCCTCTATAAAGTTAGCCCCCTGGATGTCTGGGATCTGCTCATGAAGCCTCTTCCTGCTCCTACACCAGGACCCCTGAGAAAACGCCAGGGCCTTGCCCTGTCGTGGGGGCCCTGTCCTGACGCCTGCCTCTCCCTCACAGACGCACGGCTCGCAGCTCCGGCTCCACCGTGTGTCCCCCACGGACTCTGGCGAGTATGTCTGCCGCACGGCTGGTGGCTCCGGCTCGGAGCGGGAGGCCTCCTTCACGGTCACAGTCACCCCCAGCTCTGGGTCTTCCTACCGTGAGTGGGGTGCCAGGTGGAGGAGGGCTCGCGCACAGGCAAGGCTTCCCTGAGGAGCGGGCCACCCACCGAGCGGCCCTTCTCCTCTTGACCCCCAGGCCTCCGAAGCCCGGTCATCTCCATTGACCCACCCAGCAGCACAGTGCACCAGGGCCAGGACGCCAGCTTCCGGTGCCTCATCCATGAAGGGGCACTGCCCATCACCCTGGAGTGGAAGACCCGGAGCCAGGGACTGGAGGGTGAGCGGCGGGCAGGCGTGAGGACTGCGCATGAGGGACTCGCACACACGTGGCCCTGAGCAGGGCGTGAGTCCGTCTACCCGCTGAAGGCCGGGCCCAGGAGTCCCCAGGGGCCCTTCTGCCGTCCCTGACTCCACGTCACATAGCCAGGCCCAGAGAGTCGGGGCCATGGGGCAGCAGAGCCCCAGCTGGCAGCACCCAGGCGGGAGGAGGGCAAGGTTGACCCTCACTGACCTCCTCCCCCCCATGCACCCCCCAGACAACGTCCACGTCAGCCCCAACGGCTCCGTCATCACCATTGTGGGGACCCGGCCAAGCAACCATGGGTCCTACCGCTGTGTGGCCTCCAACGCCTACGGTGTGGCCCAGAGCGTCGTGAACCTCAGCGTGCAAGGTGAGGGTGTCGGCTCGTAGCTGCGCCTTCCTGCTCGCAGCGCTGACTCCCAGCTCACCCTGACTCCCGCCTCTGCCGCTGCCCCGCTCTTGGGCATGCTCTTCTCCGAGCCTCGGTTCCCCGGGGCTCAACTGGGGGCTGTGACAAGCACGTGCTGGGTAGAGCCTGCCCACCGGTTGGTCAACCCTGCTGTTCTCCCGGGCAGGGGCCCCGACAGTGTCTGTGCTCCCCGAGGGACCCGTGCGGGTGAAGGCCGGAAAGGACGTTACCCTGGAGTGTGTCAGTCCTGGGGAGCCCCGCGCCGCTGTCCGCTGGACCCGGATAGGCAGCCCTGCCAGGGTGGAGCCGTGGACGTACGGGCACATGAGCAGCCACGCAGTGATGAAGGTGAGGTCAGGCCCTCCCTCCCCACCTGCCACAGCTCACCCTGCGCAGGCCCTTGGAGGAGGGGGCAGTGAGAGGGCGGGGGGGGGACAGAACAGGCACAGGCAGGCGGGTGGGAAGAACAGGGTGGCTTGAAGGCCCAGCGAGTGGGTGCCCTCCGGGGTGTCATGAGCTGGGCCCCACAGCATCCAGGAGAGAGAGCCGAAAACAAAGGAAAGGGCAGTGCCGTGGGCCCTGGCCCGGTACCCACATAACCAGTCTCCTTGCCTGCTCCTAGATTTCGTCAGCTAAACCATCCGATGCCGGCATCTATGTGTGCCTAGCCCAGAATGCCCTGGGCACGGCGCAGAAGCGGGTGGAAGTGACTGTGGACACTGGCGCTGCAGCCCCAGGTGCCCCCCAGGTCCAAGTCGAAGACACCGAGCTGACTGTGGAGGCTGGACACACGGCCACGCTGCGCTGCTCAGCCACAGGTGTGGCCAGAGGCGGGCACAGGCTCAAGATGCCGCGCCCCAGAGCCCTGTGGGGGATGGGTCACCCGGGGCCGGGTCCTCCCTGCCTCCCCGCCCTCTGAGGCAGCCCTGTGCCCACTGCTGTCATCTGCTCTACCCCACAGGCAGCCCCTTGCCCACCATCCACTGGTCCAAGCTGCGCTCCCCACTGCCCTGGCAGCACCAGCAGGAAGGGGGCACACTCATCATCCCCCGGGTTGCTCAGCAGGACTCGGGCCAGTACATCTGCAATGCCACCAGCCCTACTGGACATGCTGAGGCCACCGTTATCCTGCACGTGGACAGTAAGACACTCCTCCCTGTCCTTGGGCTTCCGTCTTGGTCCTGCATGGAGGCCCGTGAGCTGCCCGTTGCCACCCTGACACCTGTGTCCCTCCCAGGCCCACCGTATGCCACCATAGTTCCGGAGCACAAGTCGGTGCGGGCCGGGGAGCCGGTGGAGCTGCAGTGCCTGGCTCACGGCACACCCCCGCTCACCTTCCAGTGGAGCCGCGTGGGCAGCAGCCTTCCTGGGAGGGCGACCGCCAGGAACCAGCTGCTGTACCTGGACCCCGCTGGCCCTGAGGACACCGGACGCTATCGCTGCCAGGTCACCAACAAGGTGGGCTCGGCTGAGGCCTTCGCCCAGGTGCATGTCCAAGGTAAGCAGCTGGGCTCAGTGTGGGCAGAGGGCTTACCTTGCCCCTGGACCCTTCAGTGACCCCCCACCATGGGCATTCGGGGACCCTGTTTTCCCACCCACAATGCCATCCTCCCCGCTCTCCTGGACCCGAGGTGGGCCAGCCTTCTCCCGCAACCCTGGTTGCTGGCCCCAGCCCTCCAGCTCTCTCTCCTGTTTCCTGCCCCTGGCACTGATCTTGCACTGCCGGAGGAAGCTGCCGTGTTCACATAAACAGCCAGCGCCTCATCTGGCAGTCAGCAGGGACCCCGGGCAGGGCCTGTGCTGGCATCCCAGCAGCCTTGGGCCTGTCCTGCCCAGGGCCAGGTGGCCAGGGTTCACGCTTGACAAGGACAGTAACCAGTGGGTAACAGGCCTGCCCTGCCGTGCCCGTGTCGGAAGGGGTTCACTGAAGAAGCCAGCACCTCCACGGCCCCAGCATCTAACATTCCTGAAATTCTAGAAACAGCAAAACATGAAACCCACTGGTCAGCATCCTAGACTCCCAGTTGTGCAGCTTTGACCAAGTCCTCTGATCTTGAGCTTCAGTTTCTTCATCTGTAAAGTAGAGAGAAAATACCTCCTTGCAGATTGGTTAGAAAAATACATGACCTTGGCTGGAGTGTTAGCTCAGTAGTTCCGGTGCCTGCCTCGCAAGCACAAGGTCCTGAGTTCGATCCCCAGTAACCACATATAATGCTGGGAGTGGAGACTCACGCCCACCAGCAATCAATGCCACATACCACAGTGCCGGGCGTGGTGGCTCACGCCTGTCATCCCAGCACTCAGGAGGCAGAGACAGGAGGACTGCTGAGTTCGAGGCTTGCCTGGGCTACATAGTGAGCTCAGAGCCAGCCTGAACTACAAAGCAAGACCCTGTCTCAAAAAAAATACACGACCTGGAGGTGGTGGGAGAAACGGATGGGGTCAGGGACATGACATGGAAGCTCAGAAGCCAGTGTCGTGTGACACGCTTGTCCCAGCTACTCAGGGGCAGGTGCGGGAGGGTCACTTGAGGCTAGGCGCTCCAGGCTGACATGGGCTACACAGACCCGCCTTGAAGACAGAACAGAAGAACCATGCACAGAACTTCACACGTGTCCCCGCAGGCCCCTCCGGTTCCCTCCCTGATACCCGCAGCCCGGAAGAACCTGCGCCCACCGTGCAGGTCACACCACAGCTGGAGACCAAGAGCATCGGGGCCAGCGCCGAGTTCCACTGTGCCGTGCCCAGTGACTGGGACACCCAAATCCGCTGGTTCAAGGAAGGGGGCCAGCTGCCTCCCGGCCACAGCGTGCAGGATGGGGTGCTCCGGTGAGTGGCAGGACTGGGGCTCCTCCGGCACCCCAGTCTGGTTCACGTGGAGCTGGGCCTGAAGTGAAGTCCTTGGATAGGTCGCTTGACCTCCCTGAGCCCCTGGGTGTAATGCAGGTGACCAGACCCGTGGTTTCCACGCATACTTTGCACTTGCTCAGGACTGGACCAGGGAAGATGGACAGCAGCCCTGTGACTTGGGAACTGTGCCCGTGAGCCCCCACCCCACCGGCCTGCTTGCTTCGGCAAGTGCTATAGACGCCGAAGCTGGCCCCGGGTGCTGGCCTGTGTCACTGCGAGGGTCACCTCCTTGCAATCACAGAGCATCCTCAATCAATCTAACCCCCTGACCTTTCTTTTTTTTTTTTTCTTTACAGACTCCAGAATTTAGACCAGAGCTGCCAAGGGACATATGTTTGCCAGGCACATGGACCTTGGGGACAGGCCCAATCTAGTGCCCGGCTCATTGTCCAAGGTAGGGGAGTGTGGCTTAGGCCTCTGCTGTGCAGGAGTGGAAGTCAGAAAAGGGTACAGGGGCCAGGCGTGATGGCTCACGCCTATAATCCCAGCACTCGGGAGGCAGAGGCAGGACGATTGCTGAGTTCGAGGCTTGCCTGTGCTATAGAGTGAGCTCAGGGCCAGCCTGAACTACAAGTGAGACCCTGTCTCAAAAAAAAAAAAGAAAAGAAAAGGGTGCAGGGCTCTAATTGTGTTCCCTAGAGTGATCCTCAAGTGACAGGGTATGGTGGCATATACCTGTAATTGTACCACTTGGGAGGTTGAGACAGGGATTGGCACAAATTCTAGACCAGCCTGAGCTACATAGCAAGACTTTGTCTCAAAACAAACAAATAAATAATGAAAATTTGAAAAGTAAGTCAGGCATAGTGATGTTTGCCTGTAATCCCAGCACTGTGGAAGGCTGAGGCAGGGGAGTCACAGGTTTAAGCAAGCCTGGGCAGATTTGCCACGCAGCAAGATCCTATCTCAAAAGTAAGAAGGGCTGGGATGCAGCTCAGGGTAAAGGCCCTGGGTTCAATCCCCAATATCATCAAACAAAGAAAGATGCCTGAGACAGATGAAAGCCCAGGGCTGCAGGGCTCCCTTTTCCAGGTGCCACGGGCCTCCTGGCCAGGCTGACTTCCTGCCACCTCCTCCCCCAGCCCTGCCCTCCGTGCTCATCAACACCCGCACCTCCGTGCAGACGGTGGTGGTCGGCCATTCGATCGAGTTCGAGTGCCTGGCTCTGGGCGACCCCAAGCCTCAGGTGGCGTGGAGCAAAGTCGGAGGGCGCCTGCGGCCGGGTGTCGTGCAGAGCGGAAGTGTTATCAGAATTCCCCACGTGGAGCTGGCCGATGCAGGGCAGTACCGCTGCACGGCCACCAATGCTGCTGGCACCACCCAGTCCCATGTGCTGCTGCTCGTGCAAGGTGAAGGCCTGCGGGGACCTCCTGGGGCGGGGCCCTGGCGGGGGCTTGAAGTGCCGCCTTCTCTTCCCTGCCCCGCTCTTCTCTTCCTTTCTGTTAACTCCACGGCCCGAGTTATGTGTATTTAAGGGCCGGTTTCTGCCTTCAGCCCCAGCCACTGGAGAGACCGGGGCAAGAAGATGGAAAGTTTAAGGCCAGTGTGGGCAGACTAGCAAGACTCTGTCTTAGAATTACAAGAGCCCAGGATCTAGCTCAGTGGTAGAACATTTGGCTAGTGTGTGCGAGGTCCTGGGTTCAATCTCCAGCACTGCAAGGGCAAATAAAGAAGTGAATACAGTGTGTTTCTCTGGGGACACTACAAAGTGCCAAGCAGGAGCCAGAGATTTAGCTCAGTGGTTCCAGGGTCTGCCTTGCAAGTGCAAGGTCCTGAGTTCAATCCCCAATAACCACATACCACAATGCCAGGCCTAATGATTCACACCTGTAATCCCAGCACTTGGGAGGTGGAGGCAGGAGGACTGCTGAGCTCAAGGCCAGCCTAAGCTACAAAGTGAGACTCTGTCAAAAAAAAAAAGGAAAGTACCATGAGATGGGGTGTCTAGAAGAAAAAAAGTTCTGTGAATCCTCACTAAGAGAGAATGCTCTCTCTATTAGGGAAGATCTACAGTGAACATAAATAGCATCAGGAGGCTGAAGCAGGATGATTGCTGTGAGTTTGAGGCCAGACTGGGCTACATATTGAGTTCAAGCTTAGCCTGTATTACAGAGTGAGACCCTATCTCAAAACAGCACTCCGGAGGCAGAGGCAGGAGGCTTGCTGAGTTCGAGGCTTGCCTGGCCTACACAGTGAGCTCAGGGCCAGCCTGAACTACAAAGCGGGACCCTGTCTCAAAAAAAAAAAAGCGGGGCCGGAGGGTTAGCT
>PVIC010002423.1:0-77703 GCA_004025085.1 Thryonomys swinderianus
TAGTATTCTGGAACTTTTAATGTGCACATCATTGCCACTTAGTCTTCCAACCTAAATGATTTTCTAATGACAACTAAAATATAACTTACCTCAGAATGAAATAATGGATTCACAATGAAGGAAGGTCTCAGCCAATCATCCTCGGTCAACTGCCTAAACAGTTTTCCTCCTATTCCTGTGTGAAGTAAGTGTAAAACTAGTGTAAAAACAGACAAAGTGAGGGCACGTCTCCTGCACAGGTCTTATCATAGTACTTCATACTGCCCCACAGGGTCCTTGGAAGCATTAGAAGGACACATTTGTTTTATCCCCATTTTACTCCCTTCCCTCAGCCTCAACAAAAGTGGTGAGTAGCAGGAGTCAAAGCACATTCAAAACACCCAAGTCAGCTGCAATTAAGATATCGACTCTCTGGGTTAGGGATCCTGTCCCTGAATGAGTAATTTTCTTGCCTAGGCCTTAGTTATTTCTCCTGTTAAAGGAGGACAGTAATGGTATCTACCTGATTGAACATTTGTGAGAACTGTGATAATACATGTCTGTTCTGTTCCACAGTGAAGATTCAATAAATTCTAATGGATTTGGTGATGATTGTGGTAGTGGGCATGTAATAGACACTTTTTAAATGACAACTACTCTATTAGTTTCTGTCACTATGGAGTTTTTGCCCTTTGAAGTATCCCTTATATGAAACTTGCCTGCATTGACCAGTCCTCCCTGAAAATGCCTAGCTTGCAAACCAGCCTCCCTGTAGGACTCGTCTCTATTCGTCATACTGAGAGGGTATCATATATTCTTATAGTCAAAGGACTTATTGGTAGAAAATGAATTATTGAGGCCTAATTTTCTATATGGGTAACAAAAAGAGAAAATTATTGAAAAAGACGAGTCTAAATCACCTCTGATAAATTATTTAATTGTGTCTTGAAAAGAAAAAAATGCTAGTTGAATGATTGTCGTCAAGATGGGATCCACTTTCTAGGATTTGAGAATAATATGAGATAACATGTAAGAACTAGAGTTCCAGTACAGTCTCTAAATTTGGAAAAGTGAAGATAATGTCATACTTATCTTTTAACTCTCTTCCAAGTTTTCAACTAGATTTAGTTTAGAGTATTTTTGTCTTTCTAGCGACTCCATTATTAAGAGATATTCTTCTTGCTGCTGTGGACAAAATGAAGAAGGGGACACATACACACACACACAAAACTCTTTACTTTCTGACCCCTTAATATTCCTACTGTAATTTGAGAAATAAATTTTAATACTACTATACTTTCCACTTCAATGTTTTCCATATATCATTCTTTAATGAAATAAGGTTATCAAGGCTTATATTAAACCCTTGTTCCATTTTTAGATTTAATTACACAAAATTTGAATTTTATAGCATTTTCAGGAATAGGATTTTGCCAGTTGAAATTGAGTAATTTATCATTTATTTGAGAACTATTGCAATTATTTTTAACAAGCAATATTACTTGGACCAATTTAATTTTTTGTTACAGAATATTACACTCCAATATTCATAATTCTTTGAAGTATAATGCTACGTTACTGTTTCTTGTTTAAACATGACCTAACATGATTAATAGTTAACTTGTAAAAAAAAAAATGAGAGGAATGACTACATTATACTTATGGTAATTTCCTGAAGAATGTAACTTCAAAAATGAGGTCAGTATCATTGAGCTCCTTAATGTTAAAGGATCTTAAATATTAAGAAATATATGCAAACTTAGATCCATTCTAGACTGCTGGATAGAATGTGTATTTTTTTTTTTTTGAGACAGGGTCTCACTTTGTAGTTGAGGCTGGCCCTGAGCTCACTATGTAGCCCAGGCAAGCCTCAAACTCAGCAGTCCTCCTGCCTCTGCCTCCCGAGTGCTGGGATGACAGGCGTGAGCCACCACGCCTGACACTGTGGTATGTGGTATTGATTGCTGGTGGGCGTGAGTCTCCACTCCCAACATTGTATGTGGTTACCGGGGATTGAACTCAGGACCTTGCGCTTGTGAGGCAGGTGCCAGAACCACTGAGCTAACCCTCTAGCCCAGAATGTGTATATTAATGACTACAGATAAATGATTTGGAAAACAGTGAAGAGTTCAAAACATTTTATAAAGTTTTCAACGTTAAGCCTAGTTCTAAAGAGAACCTTTAGGACAAATTCATATCTCAATATACCTTTTAGGAGATTAAAAGGACAAAATCTAGAGCATTCTTTTTTGTTGTTGTTTTGTTCTGGTTTTTGTTTTTTTTGAGACAGGGTCTTGCTTCATAGTTCAGGCTGGCCCTGAGCTCACTATGTAGCGCAGGCAAGCCTCAAACTCAGCAATCCTCCTGTCTCTGCCTCCTGAGGGCTGGGAATACAGGCGTGAGCCACCATGCCCAGTACTGTGGTATGTGGTACTAATTGCTGGTGGGTGTGAGTCACCACATGCAGCATTGTTGTATATAGTTACTGGGGATCAAACTCAGGACCTTGCACTTGCGAGGCAGGCACCAGAACCACTGAGCTAAATCTCCAGCCCTAGAACATTCTTGATTAATCCAATAAGATGAAAGCCTTTCAAAGAAGGCCTTCAAAGATCCAACCAAATATGACTTTTAGATTTTGTGAATTATTTATTCTTTATTGATTTTAGCTAACCTGGATATTCTAGTAATGATTCTAATTAGTTATAGCATTTAACATTAAATAAAATAGTAATAAAAAATTGTTTAGTTAGAACTGATTTTGTTTTTCCTGTCTGTAGCATTGACTTTGTAAGGTTTTGTTTTAAAGCAAAACAAAAACAAAATGAAAGAAAACAAAAAGCCAAGATGGATTAAGAGTATTAAAAGCCACAGGAATGATATCCCACATGGAGGGTTCTTTATATTAAGGTCACTTCCTGTAAGCCCCCTCACTTCTCTTTGTCTTTCTCCCCCTCTTCTTAGGAGGAGTACTGATCAGAAAGAACTGCACAGCCGTGTAGCTCTGAGAGTTTGGCTTCCCAGATGACAGAATCTGACCTACTAACAATTTCCATTTGTGTGACCTTAGGCTAATGTGTAACTTACAGAACCTCCATCTACTTGCCAATCGCTGGGTGCCCACTTTACACTTCAATATTGTCAGCACCAAGTTGAACAATGAGGGTTTTGCCCACAGGAGAATAGCTTCCCCAGTTGCCTTAGTTTTTGTTTTGATAACATATCATTATAGATCAAACTGGGACTTGAGATATGTATAAATGATTGAAACCACAAAGCCGGATGTGGTGGCTCACGCCTGTAATCCCAGCACTTGGGAAGCAGAGACAGGAGGATTGCTGAGTTCGTGGCGGCTTGCCTGGGCACCATAGTGAACTCAGAGCCAGCCTGAACTACAAAGTGAGACCCTGTCTCAAAAAAAAAAAAAAAAAAAAAGAAATAGATTCCCAATTCTAAGTGACCAATGAAAAGGAACAAAAGGCAAGAACTAGCTCTAGGCCAGACCCTTGGAATACTCAACCCAAGCTTAGGTATGTGCTCTGGCTGTCCTTGGATAGCTTTGATGCTGTTAATGTACTTAACTACAGTGAGACAGGTAAAATTAGAAGATGGGAAAGATGTATGGGTTGAGAAATTCCAGCTTTAAGTTTCTTCAGACAAAATTACTTAATTTCTCTAAATCTGAGTTTAAATCTGATCATTCTTCACCCTAATTCATGCCCATCCACTCACTCATCCATACCACTACCTGTCGATGCCCTTGCATTGTGTTTAGGATAAACTCCTGACCACAGCCACGCTGAACTGTCAGCTGCCTGTTTCGCTAGTCCTATCTCTCACTCATTCTCTTAGCTCCAAAAGTAGTGGCCTTGTTTCCAGTTTGTTAGAATTGCTACTTGATGTTTTTGTCTCTGTGTTGTCCAACAGCAACTTAATCTGCCTGCAAAGACTTCTACTCCCACCATCAATACTACCACAACCCCGCCCCCACCTTAATAAGCCTTAATAACAAGGCCAAGCATCTTTGTTGCCTTTTTTCTTTATACCTACCCCTTCACAATGTCTCTTCCCTCTGAGATGTCACCATCTGTGCAGAGTGGCACTCGGATTAGGTGGAAATAGGAGATTTTCCTTTTTTACAACTATATACCACAGTCCACCTCTGCCACCTCCTGAAACTCACTAAGGGTTGAGTGAAAGGCTCCCTGTCTCCCTCCACAGACTGGTGGGACTAGTGGAGATGATGTATGTGCAGTGCTGAACTCGACTTTTGGTCGTAGAGAATATCTGAGTCAGCGGTGGCTGATGTTAATGGTGCAAATGTTGAAGCGATGAATTTGTTTCACTTCTAAATTCTTCAGTGGAGACTTCTGTCAACGGGGGAGTGAAAAGAAGATAAATAGTCTGGCATTTGGTACCCATTCTTCTGAATGCCATTTAGGTTTTAAAGCAGAACAAGAGGAAGCGATGTGCCAAGTCCACAGCTGGAGCCAGGATAGACAGTGGCTTTGATCTGATGGATCCAGTGTCATTGCACATTTGCAGAAGCCTGGGGTCAGGCTGTGTGCCAGGTGCAGCGTCCATAGTTCAATCCGTCAATCAAATGTCACCAGTTTAGAAGGTTTTTTCCTCTCTTTAAACGGAAACATGAGCTGTGCCTATGGGAACCTTTAGGCTAGTAATTGAAAAATGACTTTTTATGTGAATATCACATAAAAACCCAATTTACAAAAGATAGCTATGGAGCCCTTGTGAAGCTCTCATATGTGAGTCTTCTTTATGGTCAATTCCTACAGCTGGAATCTAAAATAGGATCTTCATAATAGGAACTATATTACACAAACATTGGTGTAGTAACGTGATCGTCTTTCATTATACTATTTTAAATAAATATACGAATATTCTCAGGTGATCAGGTCTCTTATGTTATATACTTTACTGAAAATCTTACATGAGCAGGACAGTAATGAGTCTTAGTGTTGGAAGAACCTTCACACACTGGCTGAAAGAAGTTGGTATGCCACAGGTCGAGGTGATGTTTTCAATTCTATTTTTAAAGGCTTGCCAAAAATTGTGTGGAAAGGGGGCCATGGGGGATAATTGAGAAAGGGCAGGAAAACAGGGATACTTTCTACATTCTCTGAAGTATTATTCCTTTATCCTGGTAGCCCACGTCTCCGGATACCTATGTGTACCTCTGTCAGTAGATTTGGTGTATCAGCTAGAGATGCATTTGGCTTCAGGTAACAGGATACATGAAAAGCAATGACTTCAACAAATGGGGGATTGTTTTTTACTTATTGTGGAAAACCATAGTTAGATGGGTATTGATACCGCTCACAGATCATGATGCTACGCCAGACCCTGGTTTTTCTGTTTCCTCACGTGACTTATAGCCCAAGATGTTTGCTTCTAATGAGGACATCACTTCTGCTTTCAAAGCTTGAGGAAAGAGGGGAATCCATGCCTTTTGTTGTTGTTGTTCTGTTTGTTTGTTTTGAGACAGGGTTTCACTTTGTAGTTCAGGCTGGCCCTGAGCTCACTATGGAGCCCAGGCAAGCCGTGAACTCAGCAATCCTCCTGCCTCTGCCTCCCAGTGCTGGGATTACAGGCGTGAGCCATCACACCTGCATTGTTGTTATATGGTACTGATTCTTGGTGGGCATGAGTCACCACACCTGGTATTGTTGTATATGGTTACCTGGGTTCAAACCAGGGAATCTGTGCTTGGGAGGCAGGAGCTGGAACCACTGAGCTAAATCTCCAGCCCTCTATGCCCTTTTAACAGGAAATGAAAGCCTTGTATCATAAATGTCTACTAGTGTCACAGAGAGTAACTAACAGTGATACAGCACTTGGTCTAGTGCTTTAATATTTTCCTAGTTGCAGGTGAAAAGCGGGACAGGGGAGTTGCTGACCTGGAAGGATTAATCAGGATGTCCCGGGAGGGAGTAGATGAATAAAAGATTTGACGGGCCATTTCTGGCAGCTCCCACTACCAAAAGAACTCCTTGGTAATAGACCGCCACTAACTTACATTTGAAAAGTCATTGCAATTTTGAATAAGATAGCCATTTTAGGCCAGCTAGATGCATTTCTACATGAAAGAACATGAGAGACTGGGTTAACAGTGCCAGTGGTTCATAGGTAGCTCTAGATAGCTGCACGTCCCTGTACTTTAAAGCTAGGCAGGCCTTCCTCATGTCCAGGTTGTCATGTAGATTTTTTTGCCAAGTGAAAAGCAATTTGAAAATCATTCCCTCCCACTTGCAGAAGCCACCAGAGCATTCCTTCTTCTGCCCCTAATGGGAAGCACATGGAGATCACTGAATGTTGGGAGGGAGCCCTTTTATGCTCAAATTAGTTTCCAAAGCAAGGGCTATGATAAAGTAACCTCTAAACATGACTCTAGCAACAGTCAGTAGCCTTGCTTATTCTGGCCATATTTCTCATGCAATCCAGGGCTCTGGGAATATTTGCTTTAATTACAACCTCTTTGTCCTCTTCTTTCTCTGACACTAATGATCTCTTACATAACGAGTAGTACAGTTACCAAAACTGAAATTTTTCTTCTTGAGCTAATTAAAAGGATGCAATTTGCAGTTGGCTTGTTTTCTTTTAGAAAATCTGGCTAAAATTGGCTTGTGGAACTGTTTTTCTAAAGCATGTATCACTTAAATTAGCTTTCTTTAACTTAGACTCTGAGTGAAGCTTTTACTTTTCTGTGACAATGATAACAGAAGGACTTATGATAGCTTCTAATATCTTTAGCTGTACAATGGCCTATGAAAGGTGTTTCTTTCCAAAGCATCTCTTATCAAGATAATTTTGTTGCGTATATGTGATGTTTGCAACATGATGTTATGATATATATGATATATATAAAGAGAGAGAGGTAAAATGTTCATACAGTAAAGCAAATTCGCATATCTATCACATAGTTACTTGTGTAGGCCTCAGGAAGGGGCAGATCTGCTTATTTAACAAAATCCTAATAATACACAATTTTATTAACTTCAGTCATGTTAATACACATAGGACATCAGATCTCAAGACTTGTTCATCTTACCTATCTGCTATGCAATGTCCTTTGACCTACATCTCCCCAGTTTCCCACCCCTTTTCACTCCCTCCTCGAGTAACCATTATTTTATTCTCTGTCTCTCCGTGTTATTATGGCTTGTGTACAGGTGTCCCTCCAAAGGCTTGTGGAGTCAGTGGATGGGACTTCTTCTGAAGTAACTGCATCTAGAGTGTGTGATTGATTCATGATGAGGCGCTAGGCTCAAGGGCACTAGGATTCAGGATGTGAGGGCTACCCACCCTAAGAGATGTGGGCAAGATGTGAGGGACAGAATGAGCTGTGGTTTTCCTTTGTTTCCTTTGCTGTGTTCTACCACCATGAACTGTTGCTCCTCTGCCTGCCTTGGAGCCAGCTAATTATGGACTGAAACCCACAGTGTACAAACTGGGAGTTAAACAAACCTTTCCTCTTTTAACTTTGGGTGTCAGGTATTTTGTCTCAGCAATAAGAGAAAAGTAAATGAGACATGTCTTTAGGCTTTTTTTTTCTAGATTCCACATATTAGTGAGATTATGAAATATTTTTCTTTCTGGTCTAGCTTTTTTACATAGCACAGTGGTTTGCAGGCACATCCAGGTATGCTAAAGGGCAGTATCTTTTTTAAGGCTGAAGAGTACATTATATTATATACATTTTCTTCACTCAAGTGTCTGTTGATAAATAGATCATTTCCATTTCTTGGCGATTGTAAATAATATTGCAATGAACATGAGAATGCAGATCTCCTTACAAGGCGGTGATCTCAGTTTCTTTGGTTGTATAGTCTCAGAAAAGGGGTTGCTGAATTAAGTAGTGATTATATTTTTAAATTTCTTTAGAATGCTTCATACTGTTTAGCAGAATGAGTGGATCCATCTGCATTCCTACCAACTGTGGGGTTCCTTTTTTCTTCATGTCATTGTAAATATTTGTTATTCCTTGATTGTTTTTGATAACAGCAATGTTAATGGGTTATGAGGTGTATCTTACAGAGCTACTGCTTTAATGTGCATTTCCCTGGAGGCTAGGCATTGTGAGTGCCTTTCTCTATCCTCACTGGCCATTGTTATATATTCTTTGGAGAAATGTTGGCTCAGGTACTTCATATGTCTATTAACTGGATTATTTTTCAGCTCTTGAGTTGCAATAAATTTTAAATATTGACCCTTCACTAGATATGCAGTATGAAAATGGTTTTCCTGATCTTCAATTTGCCTTTTAATTTTATTAATTCTTGCCTTTGTTGTGCCAAAATTTTTTAGCTTAATATAATCTTATTTCTTTATTTTTGCCTTTGTAGCTTGAGCTTTTGATTAAATTTTTTTCCTAGAAAAATATACAAATAAGTCCTCTTGAGGACTGGTTCATTTTCAAAAAGATTTGTAAGAGTGATAATTAACAAAAATTAACATTTTAGTTAATGCCAAAAGAAGTCTATTATTCATGAATTATGAAAATATTAGCATTCATTAGAAAACCAAATCATATTATTTACCAAAAAAATGCATATATCTGAATTTTTGCCTTCAGTTCAATAGCATCTTATTGTAACTGGGATTAACTGAGCACCTTGCTTTTGTGCTGCGCAGTCCACTCTGTGTGTAGAGAAGTAGACACTGAAAAGCCTGATCTCAAAGGACTCTTATTTTATTAAGGTCAAGCAGACACACAAACAGCGTTGATCCTCAACTTGCAGTGGGGGTGAAGTCCATCAAGACGAACTTAATGTGCTTGTCAAACATCAGAGCTTAGCTTTACAGAGTATCGGTTTGCTTTTGTGACTGTCACTGACTGGGAGCTGACTTTTGGGCCGCTTCACCGCATCCCTCAGTGTCACTCCATGTATCATGAGCCAAGGAAGAAACTAAAACTCAAAACTAGAACCATAATGTCTTCTGAATGTTTACCACTTTGTACTATTTTGAAATTGAAATATCATTAGTCAAAACACAAGTCTAGGACTATGTACATTAACAATGGGATGTGAACAAACAGGAACAAGACAAAAACATTGTGAAAGGGCTGAGCCCTGTTAGAGAGCAGTGGAGAGTTTCTAAGGAAACCGATGCCCTGAAGCAGGGTTAAGAAAGGAATAGGGGAGCATTCCTGGCAAAGGGAAACCAAGTGAAAGTGCACTAAAGAGCAGTTAAAGAATAACAAGAACTTGGACTAAGTGCCAGGGAGGCTCTGAAGAGGGATGAATTGTCAACACACTGGAGGTAAAACTGAACACTTCAAGATTTCACTTAGTATCTTCTGAGAAGACCTCCAAAGGTGAGACTTCACTTATGCTTAAAAATAATCCAGCTCTTCCTGCCTATTTCATAGCTCAGCTGATTTTAAGCAGTTTCAACAAATATTAAATGGACATAATCTGTTTGCATTTGAATACTATATACACTTACAGCCCAGGGCTGTATGCATAAACTTTCTTTCCAAGGTATTTGCTCTTGGTACATAACAATAGGCTAAGGGAAAAATTTTAAAACGAAGTAAGTATTTCATATGCATAGAGAAGAAAACAGACCAGCTTTTTTTTTTTTTTTTTTTTGAGACAGTGTCTCACTGTGTAGTTCAGGCTGACCCTGAGCTCATTATGTAGCCCAGGCAAGACTCAAACTTGGCAATCCTCCTGCCTCTGCCTCCCAAGTGCTGGGATTAAAGGCATGAAGTACCATGCCCAGCACTGTGGTATGTGGTACTGATTGCTGGTGGGCATGAGTCACCACATCCAGCATTGTTGTATATAGTTATTGGGGATCAAACTCAGGACCTTGCGCTTGGGAGGCAGGAGCCGGAACCACTGAGCTAAATCTCTGGCCCCAGACCAGCTTTTTTGCCAGTCTTTGTATCTCCTTTCTTCCTAAATGGAGGAGTTACTGCTCGTGCAGAAAAGTCTTCCCAATGTTGCCTGATAAATGGCCAAGCAGCAAACTGTCTCATTCATTCATCCTGTCAACATGTTCTGATATGCCTGGAACTAGGAAGAGAGAAATCAAGAAATGATCCTTACCCACAAGGGAGATGTAAACAGATACTCTTTTAGAGTGTGATAAGTACTCTATTAGAAGGGAGCCAGAGTTTTGAAAGAATGCAGAGAAGTGAGGTAACTCTATTTGGTGGCAAGAGTAAAACCTCACAGTGCAGGTGATACCGAAGCTTTGCAGGCTCTAAGACTAGGAAGAGAGAGAGGGACATGTGATAGCGTTTTAAATGCAAGGAGCTCTAGAGCGGTTGCTGGCTTTTCCTTTCACCTCTGTGTGATAGTTTATATTTCTATGATCAAACTAAGGTCAGATATGGCCATATACCTTGCTTATGCTGAAATAAAATACTGGTAGAAATGTTTTCTGCTACTTCAAAGCAAAACCATTCAGATCCATATGTTAGCTTTTTTTTTTTTTTAACCACTGATCAGGTCTCAGAGGTTTCTTCGGTTCTTGGGTGCCTGGCTCCATTGCTGCCAGGGCCGTGGTGCTGCAGAAACCCGCTGCAGCAAGGAGGAAGTGGTAGTAAAGTCTGCTCACCTCATGGACATTGGAAAGGATCTAGAGGCAGGGAGAGACTGAGATAGGAAGCAAGGGAAAGAGGGAAAGAGGGAGAGGGAGGCCTGGGGTGCTATATACTCTTCTGGGGGGTCACTCCAAAGAGTTTACTTCTTCCAACTAGACCTCACCTCCTGAAGTTTCCACCACCTTCCAGTGGCCCATTAAGCGTATTAGTCAATTGATAAATTAATCCACCGATGAGATTACAGTTTTTATGATCCCTTCATCACTCAGAAAGTCCACCCCTAAATATTGTTACAATCTATCACAACAATCCAATCTGATCTTTTGGCGCCTATGTGAAAAAATTATTTCCAGGAAGAGGCTGCTCTCCTTTCCTCACAGAATAAGCACTCTTGGAGTAGAGCTGAGGCCAACCAGCATTTAACTTGTAATACAAAAAGAGATAAATTTATGATGATGAAACCACTGAGATAATTGGGATAGTCCTTACAGCAGCATACCTCAGACAAGCTGACTAACATATGTAGTAAATGCAAAGAGACTGAACTAAAAAGGACAAAGTGTTTAATGGTGAGAACTTCAGTGTTTAGAGAACAGGCAATTAGAAATAAGCCAGAAAAGTAATTAGGGAACTTCTTTTGTTTTTTTTCAGAGACAGGGTCTCACTTTGTAGTTCAGACTGGCCCTGAGCTCACTATGTAGCCCAGGCAAGCCTTGAACTCAGCAATCCTCTGCCTCTGCCTCCCGTTGGGAACGTTTTTAAAGGGTCTTAAATGCCCTGCTAAAAAAGTTGAGACTTAATCTTTAACCAGGATCCATCTCTTTGAAATGTGATTCTAATAAGAGTAGAAATAGACTAGTAACAGAAAAATCAGCTAATAGTTATAACAGTAAGAACTGCCACTTATTGTGTACTTACTCAGTGCTAGCCATTGTAACTAAAATAATCCTCTAAATAATCTTGTGTGGTAGACAGGGTAATGCTTCCTTTTTTAAAAGATAAGGAAATTAACCACCACAAATGGTGATTGGGTCAGAACTCCATCCCAGGCTGGATGCTGAATTGGTCCTCATGACCACTGTGATACATGGCAGCATCTGGACAAAAGAGATATGTGAAGGAAGTTTGAGCAAAGGGGGTATGAGTTGGAAGTTAGAGAGAGCAGAAATAAAAGACCAGAGAGGGGCAGAGATTTAGCTCAGTGGTTCTGGTGCCTGCCCAGAAAGCAACCACATACAACAATACTGGGTGTGGTGACTCACACCCACCAGCAATCAGTACTACATACCACAATGCCAGAGGTGGTGGCTCACGCCTGCCATCCCAGAACTCGGAAGGTGGAGGAAGGAGGACTGCTAAATTTGAGGCTAAATTTGAGCCCCAAACTGGAAAGAGAGTGACCAGGTCTTTATCCCGCAAGAATCTGCATACTGTCTTTGCTCTCTGCAGGATTACTGACAGCACCTTCATCCCAAGCCCTCCCCAAAGGCAATTCTTCTCTACAGTCCCTCAGCCCTATTAACCAGTGGCTGACCTCCTTTCTCTCAAAAACGTGGATGCTTTAGTTTTGTAACCAGTACATGTATTTTGCTTAGGTCAGGCAGAATTAGGTTTCTGCAACTTGTACCTGAAATGACCCTTGTTCTTCATTGGCAGTGGAACTTAAACTAGAGATAAGAATCACAAAGAGCCAGGAGTTTTGAATAACAAAAGCATTTAAACCTGAAAGGACTGTTTTGTTCATAAAATATTTTGTATTGAACTATCATGACTGTAAACTAAACTGGTTTCATTCATGCCTGGGGTGCTTTCAAAGAGAACCTTCCATGATGTCTCCTTCTCCTGAAGTGGTACTTATTTAAATACATGTCATCATGTGTTTAAAAAAGCAAGAGAGTGGCTTTTGAACAACATTCCTCAATGTTTGGCCGATAGGTAACCTAGATAACATCTAGTTTAAAGCTCAAATTCCTTGAATGCACTTTATTTCCACAGAATCAGAATTTTTGGGAATTGAGTCTGGGAATATCCATTTTCCACAAAACTTCAGGTAACTTCTAGATTTAAGAGACAGAGCATCAAATTATGTTTCATGTATATATTTTTATTTCATTTTATATTCCATTTGCCTTCAAGAGTTACTACTCTGATCCAACTGAAATCTAAGAACATTTGATCATTTAGAAGGCTAAGACAGAAAATACATATCTGCAGTAAGTGAGGAAGGAGCAGGTAAGTTAAAGGAAGTATATACATTTATGTGTGTGTGTGTATACATATATATATATATGTATACACACATATATATATATAGTTGATGATATATTAGTAAGCTTTGGCTAAGTGAGCTATAATAGCAAATAATTCAGAATATAAATAATTTATTTCCTATGCTTTCACATTTTCATCAAAGGACATCTCAGAGCTCTGAATATCAGAATAAACTCTCTGTGTGACACAGTTGGCCTTATACTAAAGGCTGAAAATAATAGGTGAACAACAGCTGTTTTTTGAACTGTCTTCTCTGAAGAGACACAGATGACCTCTAGCAACCTTGGCCAAAACAGGTTGGATGACTACTCCTGTGTTCAGAGGAACAGGAAGGATAATACATCTATAGAAAAGAATACTAGAGGGAGGATCAGCAAGCATTTTGAACAGAAATGTAATCTACTTGATAGGACATTTGATAAAGTAGGTCAAGTGTTTATGAAGAAATAAAAGAAGGAGTTTATGGTCAGATAAGCCTAGTACCTGCTATATACTATACCTATCTCTATAGCTATATTATGTAAATCAACATAAAGACTCTCAGAGTTAGAAAAAAAATAAAAGAAAATTGAGATTTTTTTAGTCTCAACTTTCCAAGCTTTGCTTCAATAGAACATTTTTTCAAACGCTGTATCAATATATAGCAATAATTTGAGATGCCTTAGCCAGAAATTTATTTGTATAATAAATAAATAACATTTTCTTCTACTATCAAGCATGCATGTGGTATACTCCCCATAGAATATTCCATGATGAACTCTATATAACTTTGAGTTGTTTGTATGTTAAAAAAAGAATTCTATGTAAATATGTTTAATATTATTTTGACTAGTTATAGGCTATTGAAATTTAATAGTGTTAATGGAGAACACGTAAGAAGTGAATCTAAAAAGCTGGTTTTTCCAGGTAGTGTAGCATTCCAGCAAAGATTTTACTTTCAAATCCTTTTCATTATCATGTTTGGAATTATGCAATTCCTGTAAATTAGAGCAATACCGCTCCCCCGTTTTATGGGAACCTGCTATTTTTAAAGTTCATAAGCAGTTCTGGAGGTATAAATAAGCACTCAAGTCTGTGATTGTCATCGGGGTGGGGGTGAGCTCAATTTTTGTTCTTTCTCCATGGCTGCCCTAATACGTCCTTAGCTGTCCTCTGCCAGACACTCAGGACTTGCACTGCACAAGCAGCTGTGTGTGTGTGTGGAGGCTCTTGCTCCTTAGTCATCCTGGCAGGAGGTACCACAGGGCTGCTTGTGGTTACCTCATGGTCCTTCCAATTTTCAGTCACTGAAGCTGATCATCTTTTTGAAATCCACCCTGCATTCTCTGACATCTTCCTCTCTTTCACATTACTCTGTTAAAATTTCCCAGGATCCTCCCCCACAATTTACTTCTTAAACTAGGAAGTTGCTCTAACTCTGTTTCTGTTGCTCTTCTTTGGTCACTCTCCATAGAAGCCACAGAGAATCAATCCACTTTTTTACCTTCTCCCCCAGATGACTTTGTCTCCACTGCACATTGTTCTTGAGCTTCCAGACTACATTTGGCTTTTTTTTTTTTTTAACAGGGTCTCAGCATAGTTCAAGCTGGCTCAGCCTGGTTTGATACTCACAGCAATTCTCCTGCCTCAGCCTTACAAGTGCTGGGATTACAGGGATGGATGACCGTACCTGGCTCAGAACTATAACTGGATAGCCAGTAGGTAATTTCTACCTGGTGCTGTGAGGCCTTTGTCTCAAAATGAATATGCTCCAAATGTAACTCCTCATTTCCCTCCCCAAAACTGCTTTTTTCATTTACATTAATGATACTATCACTTGTTCTGCATCTCAAGCTTGAAAATGGGGCACTATCTCTGGTCTTTTTTTTTGGAGACAGGGTCTCACTTTGTACTTCAGGTTAGCCCTGACCTCACTACATAGCTCAAGCAAGCCTCAAATTTAGCAGTCCTCCTTCCTCCACCTTCCGAGTTCTGGGATGGCAAAAGGAGAGGGGAGAGATGAGGACAGTGTGCAGGTGTGTCTGCAAGGGTAGGGGAAGGTAGCAGAGAGTAGCAGGGCCTGGGAAGTCCAGGACCAGTAACTGCACCGTGAAGATGAGATAAACACACGAATGTCTTGCATGTGGGCTAAGAATGACGGCAGAGGTTGCGGGGGAAAAGTGAGGTAGTTGAATTCAGAGTGTTTGTCAATGAAAGCTATGCCATCAGCCAGTATTGAGGTAAAAACTAATCTTGGAGGGTGGAACTTATAGAGAGAGACAAAGACAGAAGCAATGCAGTGATTAAATCCTGAAGCAATTCAGCTACAACAGTAGCTTTAGCCACAGCAGAGAGGATAGGGGTGCTGATACTCATTCATTATCTCCTGCATTCCCGTCAGATGTTGAGCCCAACTGGAGAACATACTCATTTGTGTATTCAACAAATCTTCATTGAGTACCTGTCATACGACAGGCACTTTCTAGGCACTCCCTAGAGCTGGAAAGAAAACAAAAGCACTGCTCTCTTGGATCTTACATTCTCATAGTAGAGGCAAATAAGCAAACTAAGTAAATAAAAATTATCATGGATTAAAGGGTAATAAGAACCTTTTAAAAGATTAGGTATAGAAAGATAGGAAGTATACAGAACCAAAATTGTAAGGGGCACACAGGGAAAGCTCACAAGCAAGTGGCATTGAGCAAATCCTTGTAGGAGCTGAAGGAGAGAGCCACGGAATATCAGGAGGGAGGCAGAGGGGATAGTGTAGGCGTAGTAAAAAGCACATGCTCCCAGTGGGTTCAAAGAACACCAAGGAGGTCAGAATGACTCATCTGCACGAGTGAGGAGTTAGGCTAAGAGACAAGGGAGGAAACAGACCAGAGATGAAGTGAAGAACTCATTTAAGCCTTTTTAGGGCAGTGGTTCACAGCAGGGGTCAGTTTGCTCCACGGGAGACATTTGACGATATCTGGAGACATTTTCGGTTGTTTGATTTGGGGGCTGTTTGTGCTTCTGGCCAGGGCTGCTGCTATGGCGCCTGAAATGCATGGGGACAGCACTGTTCTATGAAAGATTATCCAGCTTCAGATGTCAACAGAGCCGAGGTTGAGAAGCTTGAACAGAAGAACTGTGGTTCTCATGTGAGGAAAACTGGAAGGCATAGGCAGATTTTAAAGGAAGAAAGAAAACACCCCAGTTACTTTTTGAACAGGACTGTTGATCATAGATGGCGAGGGAGCCAAGGGGAAGCAGAGAGCACAATTAGCAGAATATTGCAACAATAAGCAAGAAAAGATGGTGACTTACAGCATCCGAGGGTCTCTGGTGGTCACAACTTTAATATTGGCTTTACTATCTCTCAAGTGGAAATGAGGGAACAGCTCACAGAGGAACCAAACCAGGTCCCACAACTGATTAACCACGGCCCTGGAATGTGGAACCAGGTGTGTGATTTCAGAGCCATCTCTTCCCATAGCTTTGGTAGCCTTCTTCCTCACCTTTCCCTAGCAGAGTGAAAAGCTAGTAATTCGGACATAAAACTAGTTCAGAAAAATGAAAAGAATAACTCAACCAGCTTTCTTTCCAGATCTACCATTCGGAGTGTCCGCATTAAACTGACTTCAGACTGTGCTACCTCAATTATCCAAATTTATCTCTTAAATGTCTTCCAAAGACATTTATTTGGAGGTTTGTTTGTATGTTGGTACCGGGGATTGAACTCAGGACCTTGTACTCATGTGGCAGGCGCAACATCACTGAGCTAAATCCTTGGCCCTTCTAAACACATTTAAAGGTCTCTACAGCTGAACAAGAATGAGCCTGTACATGGAGATCACTAGATCCTGCTGAGAGGATACACAGGACAGGGAGTCCAGAACATTTCCCAGGTCAACAAACTGCATAAATATATTTGTTAACTTGTGTCCCAAACCACAGCACAGTAGGTGGCAATTCGTGGACTGAGTAGAGCCACTAACGGAGCCCTGACATTCCACGGAAGGCTGTCTTGCATTCTTTGTGTTTGTTATCATGTAGACATTTAACAATTCAGTTCAAGCTCTTCACAAATATAGGAAACTACTCTCTGGGCAAAAAGTGGGTGGCTGGCACACCGGGCAAGGAAATTAGACTTCAAACTGATCTTTGCGATTGAAGTAAAGTGAGTCCTCTGTCCCTGTGGGTTTCAGATTCATAAACTCAGTGAATTGCTAAACAAAAAATCCTTGAAAGACTGTCTCTACTAAAACATATACAGACTTTTCTCCTTGTCATTATTCCTAAACCATATAATACACCCACTATTTATTTGCATTATACTATTCCAAATAATCTAGAGATGATCTAAAGTATACTGAAAAATATAGAAAGTTTCTATGCAATTCTGTGTCATTTTATGAAAATGGCTTGGGTGTTCAATGTTGTGGTGCCTGCAGGGGGCCAGGAACAAGTTGTCCTCAGATACCAAGGACATGACTGTCCATATTTCTGTTGGGTGTATGTCTAGCTGTGCAGGAGTAGAGTTGTTTAAAAAGCATAAAAAGTAACTTATTAGAGCTAACCGGAAAGCAGTGTGTACAGGTGCAGTAGGGCAGGTTTGGATAGGCACAAGTGTAAGAAAGAAAAGTCCAGAGCTCAGGAGAGAAAAGGGTGTGACTGTGAGGAAGCAAATAGAGCAGCATTGAAACTGAGGAGAACAGTGGTGTCCGGGATGCAGCTTTAGAAACCAAGTGACAGCAGTGTGTGTACTCCAAGGTGTCTGTTAGGAGCCAGGAAGGTTTGCTCAAAGCCTTGTCTGGCCATCACAGAAAATATGGGCTGTTAATAGGGCTCTATACATTCACTCAGCAGCTATCGTTTGAATATCTGCCTGAGTGCAGAACACTGGGGGGGGGGCGGGTTCAGTGATGAGCGAAAAAGGAAGGATCCTTGCCCTCCTTAATTTGACTGGGAAGGAACACAGTAAGCAGTGATCATTTAATTACAATTATGGTAAGTGTAATGGAGGAATCTAATCAGGTTGGGGGATCTGGGAGGCTTCTCTGAAGCCAAGAAGCCAGGAGCCAGACCAAGAGTAGTGGTGGAGGGGATGAGGAATTCCAGGCAGGTGAAACGGCAGGAAGAAGCCTGACAACGAGGGAAGGACTCTGGAAGGTGTGGACAAAGGGACACTGAGTGTGGACGAGTGCAAAGGAGAGGAGACCAAGTGCGGAAGGTGGCTTTAAATAAAGGGTTTTGCCTTACTTGCTTTTTAAGTATTTTAAATTCAGGCAAGAAAAGAGCTGGGAAATAGAATGATGATATAATTAGGTAAATGCAAAAATATAAGTTAAGTTGTGAATTTGCATCTTGGTATTTATCCAAGAATTCATTAACACTGATGTATTATGGGACGAGGGACTACTTGCAGCTGGTAATATCTGAAATTATTCAGATCTCATTAGCCATTGAAGGGACGAAGCCATCTGTAGTGATGTACAAGTTTAACAAAACTTTAAAAAAATTCTGTTACACATTATTCAATTCCTTTTATTCTAATATTAAGTTAGTTCTCTTTAAGTAGATTTCCATCCTAGGAATAGTAGCTAGTATTTGAGTGTTTACTATGCATCAAATTCTATTAAAAGCAACACGTAACAGGTGTATTCTCCCACTGAATCCTCATTACAACAGGGCAGGGAGGTGGATTTATTAGTTTCCCTATTTTCTGAAGAACAATAGACATTGAAATACTTCAATTCTGGACGTGATGGCTCACGCCTGTTATCCCAGCACTCAGGAGGAGGAGGCAGGAGCATTGCTATGAGTTTGAGGATTGTCTGGGCTATATAGTGAGTTTGGGGTCAGCCTGAACTACAAAGTGAGACCCTGTCTAAAAAAAAACTAATGACAAGACAAAACAACAACTTCAAAAAAGAAGCCGGAGACAAGCAAGACAAATATCTGGTTAATCTGATCACTCCAGTTCTCGTTTTAACTTCATAAAGTGGCACTGTGCCTTGCACATCAATCTCTTTTGACCTGAATGGTAGGGCTCCATCATCTAGGGTTCCATTTCCTTCTATGGGATTAATAAAGTTGAGCATCCAAACTTACAAATCCAGATGTGGACCAAGAGCTAAAGCACAGAAAGTCATAGAAGAGATTAGGGAGGGAAGAGGTGCCTGCTCTTTCAGATCTTAAAGACGGTGTAAGTACTTTGGATTGTTTCTTGACATAGCGAGAAGTATGAACTACTTTCAGACCTACCTGCATAGAGTGACATGGAGGAGACATTTAATCATTTTTCGAATGGTTATTAATGATAACCTTCTGGATTAGACAATTTTGTGTCACTTTTCTCTATAATAATATGAAAATATAAAAAACAATATGAAAACATAAGTGAGCTTAAACTGCAATCAAGAAAAAATGGAGCTATATTACAAAACAGCAGTACCAGATTGACTATGGGTTACAGATTATTTGAATTGAGCTTGGTTCTGGATGTATTCACCTGTAAACAAAATGTTCCACAGCAAGGTGGTTTTCCTTAGGCTGAACACTTTATTTGCCTCTCAGATAGTCATTATGAAAATTAATGTATTAAAATTTCAGGAAAGGATGCACACTAAAAGAAAACTTTTAAATATCATTTAACTCTGAATTTGTCTGATCATGAAATTTTTTTCCCCCGATGTCTTTTAAAATCCTATAGAAACATGATAACATCTGCATTACCCCTTTATAGTAACATAGTATTGTGTTACACAGTTTGTAATGCCCTCACATGTTGTTCTGAATCTTGTAGAACTCAATGCATGAGACAAAAAGAGAAAAATAAGGTATGAGAACTTACAGTTTATTTTAAAAAAGACATTCTCCAATAATGGTCATCATTTGCATATATGACAGCTTGGTGCTAAACTTGATCATTGATTTTGTGACTAGTCACATTTAACCTTTGGCTTTTGAAAACCAGTTCCCAGACTGGACACATGTTCTGCAATTTTTTGAACCTGGATCACCCAGCAGGTCACAGAGCCTGTAGGAGCAGGCCAGTCACAAAACACTAGGGCTTGTTCTTTTTTTTTTTTTTTTTTTGAAACAGGGTCTCACTTTGTAGTTCAGGCTGGCTCTGAGCTCACTATGTAGCCTAGGCAAGCTTCGAACTCAGCAATCCTCCTGTCTCTGCCTCCCGAGTGCTGGGATTACAGGTGTGAGCCACCACGCCCGGCACTGTGGTATGTGGTGCTGATTGCTGGTTGATTGTTGGTGGGCATGAGTCTCCACGCCCACATTGTATGTGGTTTCTGGGGATCGAACTCAGGACCTTGCACTTGCAAGGCAGGCGCCGGAACCACTGAGCTAATCCTCCGGCCCGGGTTTGTTCATTTTGACTGTTTCAGACTTTTAGTTCAGTGCTCAATACATAAAAAATACCTCACAAAGATCTTTGAGGAAATGAATTAATATACAATTGAATGAATAATTATGATAATTATTTGTCCTCACGAGAAAGGGTAATTATGAAACCAGTAGGTATCATGCCAAATCTGGGGTGAATTTTATATGAAAAAGAAATAAACAAGATTTCTTTGTTGTTGTTGTTATTCAAAAAATATGAACAAATGAGATCTATTTCTTTCTCAATTACACATACTGAAGAGAGCAGCATCTTTTGGCAAAACTGAGGAATGTTACTGAGTAGGCTTGTCTCTTAAGAACTTGGATAAATTTGTGTGAATCAGGCAAGTCACTTAATCTGCTTGTTTTCTTGTCTCCTGCACTAAGTAATCTCTAAGGTCATTCTCAGTTTAAAAACATCTATGATTCTGTTCATTTATAAATATGATGCTTTGTCCCTTTTTTCTAAATTTCCACATTGGAAAAGTACATAATCTTCATTATAAAACCAAGACTGAGTCCAGATTGAAAGGGCCCCAGGAAAGTACAGAATTCCAGAATGTTTTGCAAGAGTATTCTCACTCATTAAAGGAATGCTCCTAAGAGGAAAACAAGAGCTCTAAGAACAGATTTCCCCACAGAGCAGCTTTGTAAAAGCTCCTTCACTGAAGATGTGAATCTTAGCAAAAGCAACACTTGTCCAGGGCAGTGTTGATGATTGTGGGTCAACATGAAAACTAGTGACACAGAAAGATCCTTTACAATATCAAGGTGTTACTATGGACTAATACTTTTAGAAATACTCTATTTATAGTGGCTTGTGTGATCCTGACCATAATCCTATGCACTGGCTATTATTTTTTAAACTGATTTTATTGGTACATTTTATATACACATTATAGTCACAATCAAAGTGGCTATTATTATTATCATCATTTTAGAAGTAGGCAAACTGAAGTATAATATGTCTAATTTGCTCAGGATTTGGACCTATTAAATATTAGAGCCAAACATGGTAGAAGGCCTGTGTGCCAAAAGCAGTTAGGGACTGACAGGGATAAAATCATAAGGGCCTTCTTGCTCTTCATACCCTTCTAACACCTATGTAACCTACTCCAGGCAGAACTAAAGGACTTCCTAGAATATGGATTTTCAGAGGAAAGCAGAATTTGAAATAGCTCTGAAGAATAGAATTTTTATTTTATTTCATTTTATTTTTTGAGACAGGGTCTTGTTTTGTAGTTCAGCTGGCCCACAGCTCACTATGTAGCCCAGGCAAGCCTCAAACTCAGCAATCCTCCTGCCTCTGCCTCCCGAGTGCTGGGATGACAGGGGTGAGCCACCACGTCCAGCACTGTGGTATGTGGTATTGATTGCTGGTGGGCATGAGTCACCACGCCCAGCATTGTATGTGGTCACTGGGGATCGAACTCAGGACCTTGTGCTTGCAAGGCAGGCACTGGAACCACTGAACTAAATCTCCAGCCCAAGAACAGAATTTTGATAGAGAAAGTAGGAGGAAAACATTTCAGCTTTGAAAAATAGTATAGATTTTATGATGTGTCAAATAGGTTTGTCTACCCAGATTAAGATACTCAGTAGAGAGGTGGTATTTGGCTATTAGAAAGTTCTGAAGGTATACAAAAGAATCTAACAACTATTCTGTAGGCAGTAAGAACCATTTTTATTTTCAAGTGCAATTGTGGAGATAATATACTGAACTGTAATCTAAGCAGGAGGAATGACAAGTTAAAGCTGGGCAGTTCAGTGACAAATGCAAAGTCGGGTGGCATGGTAGATGTGCTGTGGTACTCAGTCTTCCCCTTCAGGAATAAAGGTCCTATTATCCAAGTCACTGGGAATGCTGCCAATAGAGAGCACTCAGCTATGAATCTCCTTCACCCCACGTCATGTCTTCTTCCTGGGAGGCTGTGAATCAACCAATGATTGATCTTGTTGTGCGGGAGGAAGGGTTTATCTCATCATAACTTGGAACAGTTCAGAGGGGTTGTTCCAACTTCAGAACTCTGTGTATTGCAGGTAAATTGTCTTCTCTGCCCTGTCCAGATTACTTCCCTTCTTCTTAATGTCAAAAGCATACTCTAAGTAAGCTCCTCTACATTAAATTGTCTCAAAGTCTGTATTCTACAAATACAGATTATCCTGTATTTGTAGAATAACCCTGCTTCTTGTGTTTGTAAAGTGCACAGGAACTTTCATGGGGACAAGAACTTTGTCTTTTTTTTTGAGACAGGGTCTTGCTTTTGTAGTTCAGGCTGGCTCTGAGCTCACTATGTAGTCCAGGCAAGCCTCGAACTCAGCAATCCTTCTGTCTCTACCTCCCAAGTGCTGGGATTACAGGCGTGAGCCACCACGCCCAGCAAGAATTTTGTCTTTTTTATATCCCTAATCAGTGATGTAATGTGGGTGTATGTTAAAGAAAATCAGGGACATAAGAGCAGTATGTTTTCAGTAGAAAATATGATTTTAAATGTAAACATCTTAATTCCAAACAGCATGTACAGGAGTCACAGCAGATGTTTAGAAGTCGATTCCTAATTCAGGTTTCATGATAAAGACAGAGGAAGTTCCTCAGAGTATCCAGTGCCTTGTGGAATATATGGGAGAAAAGGAGCTTGAACAGTAGTTCCAGGGTTGTTCAGGGCAATATTAGTCTCATAAAAGTTTCTTAGAAATAAAGAATAGAATGACCACATTCTTTCAGTGAGACAAATCCCAATTCAACGAGGTTGAATAAAAAGAAAATTTAATGAATGAACAAAGAAAGGAAAAGAGAAAGAAGAAGGGGGGCTGAGGGTGTTAATAGGCTCAAAACCAGAGCTTCGGTCTGGAGCATATTTTAAGATTCGAGCTACAGTCCTAGTGTGAGTCTATCTCCATTTCTCAGGTCTGCTTTTCTGTCCTCTCAGGAGTCCGCATTCCTAGGCAAGTTCTTCCCAAACAGACCCCCTGGCAGCATATCACCAGAATTGGTTGCAGTCTGTTCCTGAGTAGAAGATGGTCTCTCTTCTTTTGGACACTTGTTTTAGGCTAAATAGGCCTGGGCTGATGCATGGTCTGATTTACTAGTTTGGGTCATATATGACATGCAGTAGAAAAGCTCTAGAGCCTAACAGGGTGCTTTCCTTCCTAACTTCACACTTCCCAACTTCACCATTGTAGACTGAAATTGGCCATGATGTATTTCCACAGTGGAAATTGGCAAATGCTACCAATCAATATTTTCCTTTGGAAAACTGATTGCTACACCCTTAAGCATGTCACCATATTGAACACTTCTAAAGCCAGGGTACAAGGGAGAGACTGATAGGAGTTCAGGCACTAAAAGTAGTAGAGGGGTAGCTTTCTAAAGGACAATTAAGATATTGTTAAAAAAAATGGGTAATGAGTGCTGGCAAGTGGCCTGTCTTGTATTATATTTTATTATCATTATCATAATTAAAGATCCATAGTCAACTCTGGGTTGTAATTTAAGAAATTGCTTGGTTTTATTTAACTCAGTGTTACCCAATTTTCTTTGATTAGGGAATCCCCTTTTTCATAAAACTCTAACTTCTCAATACCTTTGAATAACAATGAATCAGAATACACAGATAAGAAAAAAGAACTATCAACAATTTGTTAATATATAGATCTATTGTTACATTAGACACTATATGGGAGATTCTTAATTGTTCCTTCTTCCTTCTATAGCAATTTAAAAACACTGAAAGTAAAAAAAAGTGTTGATTTCAAGTGAACTGATATGTCTATAAATTTTAACTTTTAGCTACCAAAAAGGCTTTAAAACCAAAGGAACAATAAATGCCTTGTATCTTTTATCCTAAATATTGTGTAGTAATTTCTAATACTTTTGTGAGTTATAATGGACCTTGGGTCATTGAGAAATTAAATATTCAAGCTTTAAGCATTCAGCCCCCCCCCAAATCTTTATCTATTGTTAAAAGAAACAGAATGAGTGATTTAAAGTAACATTAAATTTAAAGCGGTGTTTATTTTTCTGGCAACACAAACTAATAAAATATATTATGCCCATGTTTTGAGACTTACATTGTCAACTACATGAGAATAAGGGCTTGTTCAATCACAGTCATAGCCTTACCATCTGCAGGTAGCAAACACTCAATATTTTGTTGAATATGGAACTTAAAAATATAAGGTGATAGCAACAGGACATTTTTGTCCCACATCACTTCATTTTGTGCCTTCTGTGAATAGGTAAAGGTACTTCCTGCCCATCACATTTTTCTTTGTTCAAGAATGGATCATCCGTTCATGGCTACATACTCATTTGGGACTTTCTATTCTTTTCATCTTCTTTCTCTGTGTCTAAATTAATTAGGGTTGTGTTTCTACCACTTATAGAAAGGAAGTTTCATTGAACATTGGTATTGTTTACCTCTAGATGGTAACCCCTGCCAAGTCTCGTGTGTTCAGAAGTGGGGCTTCTGGAAGGTGACTGGATGGTGGTGGTGACAGACTGATCAGTGGGTTAATACACTGACTGGTGCATAGCTGAATGTGCTGCTAGGAAAGAAAGCCTACGAAAGAGGAAGGTCACTGGGGGTGGGAGCTGGAAGGGTGCATCTCCGTCCCTGCCCCCTTTCCATCTCCACTTCCTGGAGGCCATGATGTGGGATGCTTTCCTCTGCTAGACCCTCTGCCATGCTGCTCCTGCCTTGGACTGAAGGGACCAACAAAACCTTTACAGTACGGGTATGTCAAGTACATTATCCTAGTGATGAAAAGAAAAAGAAAAGAAAAGAAAAGAAAAGAAAGAAAGAAAGAAAGAAAGAAAGAAAGAAAGAAAGAAAGAAAGAAAGAAAGAAAGAAAGAAAGAGAAAGAAAGGGAAAGAAGGAAGGAAGGAAGGAAGAAAGAAAGAAAGAAAAGAAGGAAGGAAGAGAAGGAATCAATCTTCATTTGTGTCAGCTGTATGGAAAACTATGGATAGAATACTGATATGCTTTGTTCTTCAAGTGAAAAACTTTATTGTTCTCTAAAAATGAATGAAAAATTTGAAAATCCACGAGTCAATTATTCTGGTCAATTCTAACAATCTGCCCTGTAAATAAACTGTCCTGGGTCCAATGAAGATATGATGAGACATAAGCTAAACAGTACTATATAAACCCAGTAGAAGTATCCTGGCAGTTGGAGTTTTTGAATATAAAGATACTCTCAAATTGAAGAAAGGAATGATCCATCAGAGGGCCATGGCATTGTGAGAATCTAATCATGGGGTCTCACTTGATTTTAGCCAAAAGGCTGAGGAACAATCAGGGGGTCTCAATGCAGAGGCAAGTGGCCTGTGGGAAGGGGCACGGTGAGGGACAGCTATACAGAGAAGCAATACTAAACCCAAATGTTGAAGAACCAGTAGAAACACAAATCAATGGTCAGTGTGCTACAAAACAGGAATGTGCAAGAGAGGTTCATACCAACAGAGACAGAGCAAAACGAACTAAGGAAAAATAGAATGGAGAGTGTGTTCTTTGGGCTGGAGCAAGCTTCACATAGCATAAATCTTCACTGTATCAAAGCCTCACCTACAGGGGCAGTGAGATGAAGCTGAGGTGAACTCTAGTGAAGCACCTGAAACTAGGTGCGGCAGGAGAGGGGTTACTCCACTCGTGGCGGAATACAGAGTTCAGGTTTGGAGTGCAGGCCGTGGGGCCAGACTGCAGTGGTCTGGATGGAGCTCTTGTCAACAGCTGTGTGCCCTCTGGCAAGTTACTTAACTGATTGCCTGGTCTGTAAAGGGAGATGACAAGTGTTTGACAATTCACAAATTTACAGGAAGTGTGGGATAAGTTGGTGCATAGTACCTGGCATGTTCTAAAACGTTCAATAAATGTTCATTATTGTTATGTAGTGCCTAAATATTCTGAGCCCTACTGTTAGCCAATCCCTTCTAGATTGTTATAAATTACAATTTTGGAATCGGGCAAGTTACTGTGCTGAGTTCTTTGTTATTTTACTTCTTTAAGCTTTGGTCTCTTCACCTGCAGGGAGAGAGACTAGCATCTATAACAGAAAGAAAGTTCCCAGGACAGAGCCAGTCATGTTAATAATCAAGTAATATTAATTTCCCCACCTGGGGGTTATCAGCACAATTACTAATTTCCTAGAGTTCATATACCTGGCAGGGACCCCTGTGTGTAACCCACACACCAGTAAACCCAGCACTCTTGGAGAGTGATCCAGGAAGATTAAAAATTCCAGTCCGGCCCGGGCAATTTAGCAACTTGGGAATTCTGTCTCAAAATAAAAATATAGAAAAAGTCTGGAAAAGTAGCTCAGTGTGAAGAATTTGGGTTCCATCCTCAAAATATCAGAGAGAAACAGACAGACAGAGACAGACAGACAGAGAGAGAGAGGAAGAGACCAGCATGGTTACACTTATTAGTGTACTACACGTCAGTAAGGTGGATTGAATGGGACGCTTTGTGCACCCAAGTTTTGCTTAAATAGTATCTTGAAGTTTAGAACATGTCAAGATCTTTGTTAGCAATTTTAGCATAAGATTCTGCAGTTAATCAAAGCAGACCCACAGTTTCCTGGGCATGTCATGGAAAAGACATTCCAAGCTGCCGACTTTCCCTTGGAGAGCTGTGTCCTCAGTTACCTTGGGTTCCAGTGGGGAAAGACGACAACACAAATGTCCCTGTTTACCAGAACTGTCATAGTGACAGCCATTTTTATTTTCCGATAGGAGACCCAGGCAGTGCAACAGATTAGGTGCCCTCAGGAAACCCTTGGGACATTACTGTTATTTAAATTAATTATTTAACTTGCTTATTACTTTTCAGCTAACCAGTGTTTCAGAGAGCTTGAATCGTGCCTGTTGGCAAGTGTGTAACCATTGAAAATTCTTCACAGTAAGAAACTGGAAATTAAAACTCACTTTCTTGGAGTCATAGGATTTTTGATTTTGTATAGAATGTTGAAGGCTGTGGATTAAGTGCATTAGTTAGAATAATATATTCAAGGATTTAAAGAATTTGGGTCTGATTTCAAGCCACTCCACTACCTCTGGCTGGACCTCAGCTCAATCCCTTAATCCTTTGGCTTCTTGCTCCATCTCTACATGATGCCTCTGGCGATGGATGCACTGAGTGCAGTAGCTGTAGGAATGAATTAAATAATGGATTTAGCATCACCACGAGAATGGAGTAAATTGCCCTTTTGTGGGATCCATTAATTTAACCGAGAATATTAGCTCAGGACTCTGAGTCTATGATGCTTGTAGAAAATAAGGTAGCATCCATTTTAGTTCTTTGCTTTCACCCACAATGACTCTGAGCAACAAATAAAGAATATGAGGAAAGAGAGAGACTATGAGGAAAGAGGGAAAGAGGACCGTGTCTGGTAAGCCAAAAGGAGGAGAAAAGTATAGGAGAAATACAAAAGGAGATACAGGGATGAGGGAAGACTTGAGCTCAGTGTGAAGATGTGCTTGGAGAGAGGGGCAGGAAAGAGAGGATAGAAGTGGGGAAATGAGATTATAGATGATCCATGTTCCTCAAATCAAACAATTTAGTGAAGTCATAGAGGACAAGAGATGAGAGCAAACAATACAAGGGAATTAATGAGAACATGGTCTTTTTTGTTTGTTTTTCGTAGTACCAGGGATGGAACTTGGGCCCTTGTGCTTCCAAGGTAGGTGTGGTACCACGTGAGCTCAGTCCTCAGCCCAGGAACATGCTCTTTTGTAGGACCTCAGTGTTACCCATTTAATCCTCCAGAATTTACTCTCTAAGAACAACTGAATGTTCCAGCTACCTCATCACCACCCTTCCTCTGAAATTTGCTTTGAAGGATTTAGGAATAGGTGTAAAAATCAAAATAATAACATTCCAAAGCAAATATTTATTGCTTACTTTTTATCAGTCACATATGTATTCTTCCTAATGGGATTTGAAGTGATATACAATAAAAGACATATCCAAGGGCTGGAGATTTAGCTCAGTGGTCCCAGCGCCTGCCTTGCAAGTGCAAGGTCCTGAGTTCAATCCCAGTAACCACATACAATGTTGGGCGTGGTGACTCACGCCCACCAACAATCAACCAGCATTCAGTACCACATACCACAGTGCGGGGCGTGGTGGCTCACGCCTGTCATCCCAGTACTCGGGAGGAAGAGACAGGAGGATTGCTGAGTTCGAGGCTTGCCTGGGCCACATAGTGAGCTCAGGGCCAGCCTGAGCTACAAAGCGAGACGCTGTCTCAAAAAAAAAAAAAAAAAAGACATATCCAAGAGGAGAGGAGAAAATATACTACTCATACATCCTGGCTGGGGATAAGGAAAACTGACCCGGTGATGAGTAGTTTTATAGAAATGAACTCACTTTATTTTCTCTACAACCTTATGAGAGGAGTATTTTTAGTTCCCTTCTTCAAAACGGGAGACCAGAAAAAGCAAGATTTATATGACATCCATAGTTGGACTTCAGAGGTTAGTATTAAAAAAAGTAAACAAACTATCAAAATCTCAATACTATCAACAATAGCAAGTTTAAAGTTACTCAGAACAAAAAATGTATTAGCTTTATCTGCTACAAAAAGGTCATCAAAATTATGTAGAATCCTTCTCTTAGCTTAGACTTTTAAGTATCTATCTTATAAGGAGCCTTATGATAAGTGCCTCTAATAGGTTGGTCAAAGAAATACATCTAAGTGAAACTGTATGATTCCTTCCACTTGCCAATGAGGGCTATGAAAACATTTATTTCCATTATTTCACTGCTATGAGAAAGCTTAAAGCTAAGTTTGGTGCTCAAATACTATATGTTTTCTCAGACAATAAAAAAATATAATTGTCCTTCACTGTACAAAACCACCTTAAGTCCCTTTCAGAAGAAGGCACATTATAAATAAACAAAACACTAACAAACCACAGTTCTATTAGGGGTCATGTGGAGGATGTAATAAGTTACCAGAATATTTTACATAACATCCTTGAAATCAATTTATCTGAGAGAGCATATTCTAAACTGAATTCTGGGCAGATATGATCTTTTGTGGTGTTTACTACATTTTTTCATGCCCCATAAATAGCATTCCAAACCACTTTGGGTAAAGAACATCAAATCTAGGAAAAATTAACTGATTATTCTCATATGTCTTCTTGTTACAGGGATCTAAATAAAAGTTTTACTCCTGTCCAAAATTATACTGCAAAATAAATCTACTACATTTATTCTTCCTACCCAAGAGCAGTGCATATCTTTCCATTTCTGATATCCTCTTTGATCTACTTTTTTAGAGTACTGTAGTTTTCAGTGTAAAAGTCCTTTCTTCCTCTGTTAAACTGATACCTAAGTATTTCATTATTTTCAACGCTATTGTGAAAGGTGTTGTTACCCTAATTACTTTGTGTATATCTAAATTGTACCAATAAAATTAATTTTATAAATCCACAGGTAGTCAGGCTTAAAGCAAAGAATGGTTTCATTCATTTAAGCTACTCACTTGTGAATAACTATGATTAATTTATAGATTCTTATTTCTTCTAAAATTCTTTCCAGTAATCCAGGTATTCCTTGTCCTACTGATTGAAAAAACTATTCATACCAAATTATTCATCAAAGGACACCTGCTTAAGGGGCAAGATGTTGATAATTTATTAGGGAAACCCCCATCATCTCAATTTGCAGATTAATGTTTTCAAAGAACAAAGCCTTTCTTTCCCAGAACATTCATTAGAGGTGTGATACTGATTTTTCTTTTACTTAAGCATCATTTCATATTTTAAAATGTCAAATAAAATCTTACAAAAATTAAAGCAAATGAGCTTGTCCTGTGTCATGCAGCAAGGTGCACAGCCTGAGTGCATTACTAAGACCACCCTTTTCTTTCTTTTTTTTTTTTTTTTTTTGCTTTTTGAGACAGGGTCTCGCTTTGTAGTTCAGGCTGGCCCTGAGCTCACTATGGTGCCCAGGCAAGCCGCCGCGAACTCAGCAATCCTCCTGTCTCTGCCTCCCCAGTGCTGGGATGACAGGCGTGAGCCACCACGTCCGGCATTGTGGTATGCGGTGTTGATTGTTGGTGGGCGTGTCTCCACGCCCAGCATTATATGTGGTTACCGGGGATTGAACTCAGGACCTTGTGCTTGCGAGGCAGGCGCCGGAACCACTGAGCTAACCCTCCGGCCCAAGACCACCCTTTTCTGTAACTTCTGTTGGCTGTGGGCTACATTCAAGATTGTGGGAGACCCTCAAGCCACCTAGTGGAGGCAGTGGCCTTTCAGGATGTGGCTGTGGACGTCACCAGGAAGGAGTGGGCTCTGCTGAATCTATCCCAAAAGAAGCTCTACAGAGATGTGATGTGGGAAAATTTATGAATATGACAGTTATAGGAAAACCTGGGGCAACCAGCAAATTGATCAAGAGTATAAAAATTATTTAAAAAAAAAAAGAGTACAAGAATTGCTCAAGCAGTCTAAGAAATGAAGCCAAAGAGTATCTGGGATTTGAAGAGACAAATGGAAAAGCCTGCAGTAAATTCTAGTCCCTTTAAAAGCATGTAAAGACAAAGACTGGAGAGAAACTTCATCAAAATGAGCAATGTGGTAAAACCTATTCTGATATTAGTGAAACAATTTATCTCAGAGGGAAAAGTTTTATAGGTATGAAAAGCATAAAAGCCTGCAATACAACCAAAGATATTCACATCCGTAAAAGAAATTCCAGTGGGAGGAATCCCTGTGTATACAACGTCAGAAAACTTTTACTGCTCCATACTATATTCACGTACGTGAAAGAAGACACTCTGGAGAGAAGCCCTAAGTATCTAAGGTATGTGTGAAAGTATTAGTTTATAGTAATTCTTTTCACAGATATAAAAGAGTCCACCCTTTAGAGAAACCCTATGTATGTAAGCAATATGGGGAAGCATTCATTGCAGAGTTACTATAAGCATGAAAGAAGTCACATTACAGAGAAAGTCCCTGTATATAAGCCATGTAGGAAAGAATTCCCTTCACAGAGTTATGAAAGTACCCAACAGAGGGCACATGGGGGAGAAGCTATATGTATAAAAGCAACATGGAAAAGCGTTCATTACCCAGAGTTATTATAAAATACATGAGAGAATTCACACTGTGGAGAAAACTTATGTATCCAAGCAATGTGAGAAAGCCTTCACTACACAAAAATATTGTCAAATACATGGAAGAACTCACACTGGAAAGAAACCCTATATATATGTAAGCATGTGGGAAAACATTCACTACACATAAATATTGTAAATACATGAAAAAAGGTACACTGAAGACAAACACTCTGCATGTAGGCCGGGGTGAAGATTTGCTGCGTGTTGTGCATCTTTAGATATAAAGGAACTCATGCTGAGGAGTAACATGTATATGGGAAACACAGGGAAAAAGTCAGCTGAAACAGGTTTAAATGTCTAAACAAAGTCACACAGGGGAGAATCCATATATGTGGAAGAAACAAGGGAAAACATTCAGTACACACACTTAATGTCAAATACATGAAAGAAATCACACTAGGTAGAATCTTTATACATATAAGCCTATTTTGAAAACCTGTAGAAATTACTCATGTAATGGAGAACTATAGAAATAATATGAAAAGGTTTATGTCAATATTTCTTCATAAAATTTCCAGTGAATATACTCCCAGATAGAGATTCCTAAAGTATATTTGTGTTTTCAGTAAATTACTTGTAAATATCTAAACTATGAATCTATAGCCTTTACTCTAAATAATAGATTTATGTAATATATTTTTTGTAAGCCACTGTTTTTCAGCTTAATACATGTTTTTTGATTAAACAAGGCAAATTGCAAGACATTTTTCACTTTAACTTGGATTAGTAGTTATATAGTTTTTATTTTATTTTTAAAATTGGAAGGTATAGTCCACTAAAAAAATAAAACTTTAAGTTGTTTTTTAATTGTTGGGTTTTCCCACTAGCTTTGATTTAAATTGTTTGTGTAAATACTCCAAATTCTGTTTAAAACAAGTTTTGATGTTTGATGCTACATTTATATTAAGATATATAGATATAAAATAAAAGTTTCTAATTCATTTTATATCAGGCATGTAACATGATATAAGGTGTATTATGTCAAGTCCATAATTTTGCCTATTTTGCCTTTATGTTGGAGTCAATGTTATGACTTACATAAAATTTTGTTTCTTACAAAAAAGAATCAATAAAAGCCAAAAAGAGAGAAAAGAACAGAAAAGCAAGGAGTAGGGCAAGAGCCGAAAACACCAGCACAAATCTGGAACATAAAACAAATAATTAAGAGGCAATTCTGCTTTTCCAGCAATTATTTACAGTTCTGTATTTATGCTTTATTCTCGATTTTAATTTATTACATAACTTAACCTTTTATTTTTACTTATGTACTTTTTCCCATTTCTTTACTTTGTTTTAGAAATATTTATAAAGAGCTGCTGTTGTCAGGCTTTTTGTATTATGAAGCATAAGCATTAAGTAAAGGAAATGCTTCTCTGATGCTTGTTTTGAAACGTTTCACAATATTGTAAATAGCAAATATATAAAATAGTATTTACAACATAGGCTGTTTTGTGACATGTAAATTAAAAATGGTATAAATCCATAGCACTTGAAATATAGCTGAAATTCCTTTAAGAATGTATACTGGTTAATTCATATTTTTATACAATAGATAACAAAAATTACTCTTAACAGCAGAATCTTATCACATGTTCCAAATTAGGTTATTGCCTGGTCATAACCAAAACCATTGCTTTTTTTTTAAGACAGAGTCTCAATTTGTAGTTCAGGCTGGCCCTGAGCTCACTATGGTGCCCAGGCAAGCCGCCGCGAACTCAGCAATCCTCCTGTCTCTGCCTCCCGAGTCTGGGATTGCAGGCATGAGTCACCACACCCAGCATTGTATGTGGTTACTGGGATCAAACTCAGGGCCTTGCGCTTGCGAGGCAGGCACCGGAACCACTGAGCTAACTCTCCAGCTCATTGCTAATTATTTTTAAAGCCCTTGCTTCATGAAAGAGAAAATACATCATATTCTGGAAAAAAAAAATCTACTCTTTCTTTTTTTTTTTTATTTTTTGAGACAGGGTCTTGCTTTGTAGTTCAGGCTGGCCCTCAGCTCACTGTGTAGCCCAGGCAAGCCTGGAATTCAGCAATCCTCCCGCCTCTGCCTCCCAAGTGCTGGGATTACAGGCGTGAGTCACCATGCCTGGCACTGTGGTATGCGGTATTGATTGTTGGTGGGTGTGAGTCACCATTCTCAGCATTGTATGTGGTTACTGGGATCGAACTCAGGACCTTGCGCTTGCGAGGCAGGCGCTGGATCCACTGAGCTAAATCTCCGGCCCAAAAATCTATTATTTCTAATGAAAATGTATACTACAACTGTGTAGCCTATTCCTCAGTGTTGTTGAGTAATGTGGGGTTCTTCAGAAACTGTGGCAAATGGCTAAGTTTCTTATCTACATAACAGATGTACATTGGAGGCAGGATTTCTGTGCCATGCCTAAAGCACAAGCTTGCAGGCATCTTTTTGAGGCCCCTGCCCAAAGCTTTAGCAAAACAATCACGTGGTTCTGTATTTTTGTACAGTTTTCACAACTAAAACACTTTAGCCACTGCTGAGGCCAAAGTCTCCTTCCAGTTAGATTTCCCTCCTGTCATTTTCCCTTGGGCTGGGTGGTGCTGGAGTATTTGGAGTGGGTTGTATGTTTTTTCTTTTTTATTTCTTTTTTTAATGGCACTACTCAAGTTGCACAAATTTCAGCCCCCCAAAAACCTGTATCAGCCCTTAGGTGTAAGAACAGTATCTATTTCACAGGTGTGTTGGATAAAAATAGTAAGCATACATAAAACAAGGCTACAGCATTTAACTAATGTGAAAAATCATGAAGCAGTCCTGTTACCAGGGGCTGAATTTTTTCCATGGAAAGGATTCTTCTAGGCACCAGGTGTACCTCATGCTTTCTTGGGCCCTAACACATATCTGAATCCCTTTCAACATTTAATTTTTTTAAAAAATTATATTTTTAGTTTGCACAGCTACAAAGACAATATATTAAATACTTCTTAAATCTAAATATTTTTTCTTTCTTTTGATATGAAAGAAGTCAGGATTTTTTTGTGGACCCTCAATGGGCCTTAGCTAGTGTGCCCAATGGGAAGGACAGTTGCAGGATTCCCCAACATAACTAATGATAAATTCCTAAAACCACCAAGGACACAAAAATGAGTCTATTAAGTGTTGTACAAGTCAAATGCGATTTCAAATACACATAACAGAAGGGTGTTTAACAAACAACATGGGGGTAACAGGAAATATTTAGTATTGAAAATATGCACATGGGTGGAGATGGCTGCTAGCAAACCAGTAAGGTTTATTTACTTTTTTGTGAAACGTATTTTTATATTCGGAATCCACTTTCAAGCAATGTATGTACTTTCAGGTGTTTTGTTGCCCACTTTAGAATTCTATTATTAACAACAAAAAAATGTCATTCTAGAAAATAAGCTCCATTTTGCCAGTTTACAAATTTCTTGGACTCTCATCCAAACGTCTCTAAAAAACACGTTGGCCTTGGTGCTGGGGCATCAAATAAATCACAGATGAAACAAACAAGCCGCTTCCTACCGAAGCTGTGTCCACACAGCTCCAGAGCGCAGCGTGCCAGGGGCTCTCTCTGGCACATTTCTGAACTTTGCAAAATTAATTGTACCGAGGAGAGAACACCTTCAAACGCGTCCGGCTCAGAGCGTAAACATCTTCAAACCATGCTTCTGCGCCATCAAATGCTCTCCAGCTAATTTTATTTGATGTATTACTCTGGAAGAACACCGAGGCCAAGTAAACTGCGGAAATGGGAACAATGCATGGAGGAAAAATCTCACCCCATTAAGGGATCCGTTTCTTCTCCGCACAAATAAGTCCACCACGCCTCGGAGGCAAGACGAGATGGCTCCAAGATATTCTCACGGTGCCTCCCGAGGGAGCCCCGCACCTGGCACGAGGAAGGTGACCTGAGCGGCAGCGCCTTGGCCCTAGGGGCACTTTCGGACATCGTAAATCTACGGTTTAGGCGGTCGTCCCCGCACCCCTGCCCAAGCGCAGAAGCTGGAGCACCGGTGCGTTACACCGGCGGCCCCACGTTTTCTTCTCGTGCAGCGCTGCAGAGTGCGCCGACAGCCCTTGGGAGCCGCTGTCCTTCCCGCAGGGCGCCGGCTGTGGCCGCCACGCTGCCCCGGGCCGCTTCACGACCTTCCGAGGTCGGCCGCTCCGCCGCCGGCTCTGGACAAGCCCCACCCTCGGCGCCGAGCCCGCGCCCGGCCGCGCCGCTCCGGCTCCCAGGACAGCCTCGCGGATCCGCACCGGGAGCGCGCGTCAGGGCCGGGGATGGCGGCGGGGTGCGCGGGCGGCGGGGCGGGGCGGGGGCGGGGCCGGGAGGCGGAGCCTGCCGCAGCGCCCCCCGCCGAGCGGCTGCAGCTCCGCCCCCGCGCGCCGCTCTCGGCACTGGAGCGACTCGGCGGCGGCCGGAGCCGGGGCCGTGACCGTTGCCTCGCGGAGGCGCTAGCGGCCGTGGCGGCGCGGGTCCCCGGTTCGCAGAGGGCAGCGGGCCGTCTCGAGCCGCCCAGCGCGGGACTGCAGGAGCGAGAAGGCGGCGGCGCCCGCGGCTCGTGTCCGGCCCCCTCCTCTGCCGCTCCAGCCCGGGTGGCTGCGGGCTCCTGCTGCCCCGGGGCGGCGGCCGAGGCGTCCGAGCCGACGGCGCGCGATGGCGAGATAGCGGCGCGGAGCGGCCGGTGAGTGCGAGGCCGGTGGGCGCGGCGCGGGGTGCCGGGCGCGTGGCCGCGAGAGCTGCGGGCCGGTCCTGGTTCCCCAGCGCTCGGGGTGAGTGACCCGGAACGGGCTCCGGCCCTGGGGTCACACTTGGGTCCCTGCCGGCACCGACCCCAGCGGCGAACTGCCCCGCCAAATGCTGAGGCCAGAGGTTACCTGGGGGATGGGAAGGAGCTTTAAATTTTCTCCCTTTGAGGATGTGACCTGCCAAGCGATTGCGTGCCTCTTCCTCAGCGCCTCATTGAAGCAGTTCCTTCTTCTTTTTTGTATTTATAATGCATTTGACCTGTTTTTGAGTTTCTGTCGAAGGGCACTGTACCCACTACACCCAGCATTTAAGTGTTGGCAATCAAAGTTAGGCTTTTCCGAAAGGTATTTTTGATGTGTTAGTCTCTGAAGGCACAAAGCTGGAATGCTGAGTTTAGACTGAGGGAAAACTCTGCACATCAGTTGAGAGGGATTCACTGACATGATTCTGGTTTCCACCTCCAGCTACAGAAAATATGAGATTTTTTATTTGCTGGTAGGTATCTTTGTGTTCCTTTTTGTTTATGTTTAGTGCAGGCAGCTGTTGATACAAAATGTGTACTGCTATTGAGTGAAGTTTATATGGAAATGAGTTATTTGCATTTCTTTTATGTGTTCCAAGATACGTTTTTCAACAAAAAGTTTCAGTTTAAAGTTTGCCTCCCCATTTGTTTGTTTTTAGTTTCATGTTTGTCTTTAATGAAAAAAAAAAGTATTTGCTTGGAGTCAAATTAATGTGACTCGGTATCATTTAGTCAGGGATCTAAAAATGGTGCCAAAGTTAAATTTAAAGCAATCCTTCCCTCTCCAGAAATGAAAACCTAAGTGTTTTCTTTCAGTACACATGATGCTTGCCCCTCTGCTTCACTGATGATTTTGCCACTCATCTGAAATCACGTTTCACTAACAGCAGAGGGTTCCCTGTCTAAGCCTGGCAGAGGAAAGGAAATCTAAGTATAGTCTGTGCTTTGAAAAACAGGAGACTGTCCTCTTAGTTGTCTCTTCAGTTGACTTTCTGTTTTATAGCCCTGTGGAAACTGTTCATTTGGAGGCTTCATTAGGGAATCACAAGCTCCGTTTGAATAAGAGATATATTTTCAGGTTGAACTGAGCAGCTATTTCCCCTCCAAGAACTGAATCGAGGCATATTTGCTTTGTAATAGGTGAGATCACAAACGCATGCCTAATTAGCCGAGACTTGGATTCTCTTGTGGGAAATGAGAGTCGCGGACTGTGCTGTTGTTGAATGGAGCAAATCATGTGTTTGGAAAGCTTTTGCTTCCAAATGGCCATCCTTGATGAATGTGTTGGTGATAGTATAGATTGTTAACATGTATCATGTTATTTGTTGGACAGGCCCTCTATTCACACTGGAGAAAAGTCAGTGGGTAGGAGAGGAGACAGAGTTGCAAGTGGAGTGCAGTTCTCTCCCACCATGTCCCCCTGCACCCATCCCCCAACCCAAGGTTGCGTCTTATGTCTATCTTTGCAGACATAGCGTAAGGCTTCTATAAACATTTTGTATGTGTTCGTTTGTCTTTCTGCCAATGAGAATACATTGTAAAGTCTTTTCTGAACCAAGTTGCCCCTCCCCCCGCTAAATCGTGGCAATCTATATCGGACCTAAGAGAGCTGCCTCATTCTCCAGGGCAGTTAAGTACTCCATTAAAGATGAACTGTAATTTATTAACTGCATCCCCTCCTCCTCCTCACTCCCCCCATATGTATATATAGTTTCTAACATTTTGCTGTAAGCTTATTGTAAAGCGTCAGTGTTTGAGGTTTGTAAGTGGATTTCATTTACTTCCACAAGCCCAAAGGCAGTAATACAGTAATCTGCTTCTTTCATCCAATTCCAGGTAGGCCCCCTCCCCAGGATGCACCAGCTCTGTTTCTTTATCTGTAACTCCATACTGATCTGTAAGGATCTCCTGCGTCTTTTGCTATAAAATGTGGGCCATGATGGTCAGTACCTGAACTTATACTCCTGTAATAACAACTTAGCTAAAGACAGGAGCAAATGTAAAATTTTAAGAATTATTTGTAAGAAAAATATTTCAAATAAGTTTATCTTTGAACATGCAGTGAAGACACATACTTTTGATTAAATTGAAGATAAGGGCAGTTTTGTGTTTCATAAAACTTGTTCACCACTAGTCACTAAAATCTTGGCCATCTCTAGATGAACGCCAGTGTCTCATACTTAAGTGATATTAATGATATAGTTACAAAATTATGGTCTGGGAGGTTATTAATTCTTGATGAGAAGGATGCTTTTAGAAGGTATTTGACCTTGTTCTTTTTTGCAAATGAAACATGGGGATCTCTTGTTAGAGTGCTTTTAAAACAATAACTTGGGGAAGCAAGGCTAATGCTAGAAACTAGCCTAATTCATTATAAGGTTTAACATTAACCAGTGTTGAGCTGTTAGTATTTCCATTATGCTTTTTTGTTTGGAGGGCTGTAAGCTGTGATCTTATTACAGAACAAAACCTATTAAAAAAAAAACTGATCTACTCTGAACATTTAAGGTATTTGTTTCCCTTTTGTTGTTCAGTTTCTGGTATTGCACAAAATTGCCAACAGTGTCTATATTCTTCTTAAAATATTTATTGAGCATCTGTTAATATTCAGGCTATTTAGGGTCTGAGATAAAGCAGTGTACTACACAGATGAGACCTGGCTATGAATTCCCGTCTGAGTTGGGGAAGTAGATAAGGAGCAAAGGAGCAATAAAGGAGATAATATCAGACAGTGCCAAGGACCTGGAAAGTAATAAAATAGGCTTGCTGTGGGAAAGAGGGCCATGGGGAGGGCCACCATTTTACAAAGTGTCTCGCGGGGCAAAAGGTTTGAGCTGGGGATTGAGTGAGGGGCAGGGAGCCTGCGATTTTAGAGGTCAGCAAGAAGACTGTTTGCGGAACAGGGAACAGCAAATGGAAAGGCCCTGAAGTAGGAACGAGCCTTGCATACGAGAGGGACAGAGGAAAAGGAGAAAGCTGCCAGGAGGGTGCTGGAATAGGTGATGGGTGCGGTAAAGGTCAAGGTAGAAAGGAGGAGAAGACAGACAGGGTGGTGGAGTCCAGGGGCTGAAGGCTGCCAGAGGGCCACAGGGCTGCTCCTTGCCATCGCATCTGCAGCAAACACCATCACATCACCTCCGTCACGGGGTAGTCTGTGCTCCGTGAGTGGAGAGTTGGCAGAATCACAGTGTTTGATTCTGGAGTCTTTACCTGCACTTTCTGGTTTGGCTCTGGCCCTCAATGGATGCCAGATCTGTTATACTTTTAACACTCCCTCACATTGTTGCCTTGAGTCAGTGGCATGTTATTGCTTTTTTATGAAATTCATCTATGGAACGGTCAAAATACACCTTTTGTAAATATAGAGATTTCTGAAAGATTTCATTTTTTATTTCAGTGGAGCAACTATTAGTTTAAGTGTAAAATCTTCAAAGGCGTTTTGCATATTGAATGTTTCATTTCTTTTGGACAGATGACAAGCTAATGAGCAGATAAAACGCATGAGCTTTATGCAGGTACTTTTATTCTCACAGGAGGAATGTGTGCATGCTTTATTTTAGGAAATATCAGGAACTTGTGGTATTTCCTCTTCCAGATTTATAATGTCATTCTAAATATGTGTTGCTTTATATTAATTGAAAGCTTAAGAAATGGAGTTTTATGCCAAGCAGTTGTTGTAGATATCTAATAACAGTCTGTTGGTTTTCTTTAGACCACAACTTTTTTTCATTCTGTATCAGGAATTTTATGATGTTTGCAGAATGGGAGATTAAATTTCTCATTCTTATTCCCTGGTATCTAATAATAATTAGTTGTTTCCAGGTAAACTTTTATCTTGCAGCTTTCTCTCATGCATTCTTTGCAGACTGCTAGGTAAAGGACAGATTCTTTTAGTCCTCAATCATAAGCAGTTCATTTGTCCTTTTGTCCTCTGCCCCAGCAAAAGCTCTTCAGACAACTTGCAGTGAAAGCTCTGCAGGAAAATAGCTGAAGTAGATGAAGCAGAGAACTAACTGCTTGTGGTAAATTTAGTTTTAAAAACTCAAGAAAAAGAAAGCACATGTATATAGGGGGTGGGGATTGTGGGGTGGGTAGGGATATGGGTAAAAATGAGAATTACCTCCTATCATATACTGGTACAAATTCCCCAGTGTTGAATGTGATTGTGAGCTGTGTATAAAATGTACCAATAAAGAATTCAATTAAAAACAATAACTCGAGTAAAAGACTTTTTACCCACTCCTTTACAATTATTACCTCTTGTGAATTATAGAAATTCAGGAATTCCACATTTGTCTTGTATCATCTAAAATGATAACAGTAAGAACATGCTTCTGCTGATGTTGCTTGAAGGAGCGAAGCCCATGTTTATTACTGTTTTAGTGTCTGATGTTAACGTTGAAGATAAACTTCTGCAGGGTGATTTGTTTGTGTACTTTTGTCCCAAGATGAGAAAATCTTGAATGTTACTCATTCTTCTGGTTTACAGGGCAGATACAGAGAGCAAATTGGAGTCAGCATATATACCTGGAGTTGAGAACTTGTATCTGGAATTGAGAACATCTGTCGACATTAGGAAGTGACAGTATCTTGAAAGGCTACAGGGAGGTGATTTTACTTCCAAGGGTGTGTATCACTTGGGTGCCTTGGGATACTGAGGCTCCTCAGCTATGTCTTCCTCTCACTACTCCCCGAACGGTTTTTTCCCTAGGAGTCCCTGCTCCAAGGACAATTGAGATGCTGGTGGCAGGAACATTTGGTGGAAAACAGCAAGGTGCGAAAGAAGGAGTGCTTCCCATTTCTAATTTTAGAAATGCTAGTGGATTTAGTGAGTGCAGACATTCTGTAGATTGGATTGCATTTGCTTGTTGCATTGGGAAGGAGGAATAAGCTGGAGTAAGGTGGGAATCTGTCACCGAAATTGAAGCACCGCCCCTGGGATCTGAGCACCAGGGTAAGCGCTAAGTCATGGGTATGGGTGCCAGCTGTTTCCACCCAGGAGCTTGGCGAACCACCACCAGGCTATGCTGCATGCCTTTGTATTTATAGCACAGTACAAAAGTGAAGGAGATGAAAATACTTGAGAAATCTCTTCACAGAAACAAAGTTGGGAGTGTAAATCATCCAACTGGAACTTCATTTGATGTTGATTTCTTAAAGGTGCCTGGATGGCCAAATTTTTACTGTAGATATAAAACTGGTTTTCTGGAAAAGTCTAGTTGTGATTTTTCTGTGGAAGAACTAGATAGAATTTAAAACGCAAAGCTCTGGTAAAAATCAGGCATTCAAGCTAAAGTACAGAATCTGAGAACCCCCAGGAACTTCAGCTTATTTGGTGAATTTGTAACACTTATAGATAAAGAAACAAGACCCAAGGGTGTTATAATTAGTCTTAAGAACCCAAAGCTTCTTGTTGAAATCCACCCTCAATTGCTGACTCAGCTTCCAGGCTGGAACTCTCCTCTAAAACAGCAGCTCCCCATAAGGGTTACTACTGTCAGATGCCCACTGTCTGCAGCGTGCAACAGTGCCCAGACCAAGATAGTTGTTGTATAAATGAATATCTAAAACAAGTTTGAGAATTCAGATTGCTTCATTAGCTGTGAGATAGTATATATAATGCATACAGTTTTAAGAGTTTCTTGTTAAAAAGCAGAGTGTTCCTATTAAAATCTAAACTGTTACACCTGATATTAGGCATATCAGCAAACATACATTCAGTGTTTCACCTCCTAGCTTGATACAGTTTAGAGAATCATTTCACTGAATTTTCTAATAGTCACCCTATCAAGTTTAATTTGATGGTATGTATCTGGTATCATTAACATTTTATATTTTATATTTGCAGACATAGATACCTTAAAATTGAGTATTTATTGCTTAAATTATTTGCTGTTTTCCTAGATGTATATACCAGTAGTTTCACTGTTTTCAAAACCTGGTTTAGAGTAATTTAGTTGTTTAAAAACAAATTTAGCCGACTCAGGGTGGGGGGTTGGAAATTGTCACTTTTGAATACTGTTGGTGGGTGTTTCAGTTGTAACTTTCCAGGAGGGCAATTTTGTATTACTCATCAAAAGCCTCAAAAATGTACCCTGTCCCTTAGTCAGACATTCCCACCACTAGGAATTTAAACCGAAGGAAAAAATAATAGTAAAGCATGTGCACAGAGACCAGCATATAGCAGTGGTCTCGCCTACATAGTACAAGTGTGCACCATACTGCTGTTGGGGGCTTTGTCCTCCTCACAGTGATTCAAAACTTGATGGGAAGTCTGTGAGTGATACTACCAAAACCAGAGGGGAGCTCTGTGAAGTTTGGAGAAGTCTCTCCACATGCTGGTGAGCTCTGCAAAAATGTATACATCAAAAAGCCCCCTGTATTGTAGCTGTTTGTTAGTTATAAACTAGAAACAACTTTAATGCTCAGTAATAGGGAGATTGATTAAATGAATTACGGTGTGCACAGAAAATGGAATACTCTTTCTTCATTCACAGTCATGTAGGGAGTATTTTGTGATGTGGGAAGAGCCTCATACTTTGTAAACAAAAAGACATATCTCGAAGCAGCTAGTGTAAGTTGGCTTAAGTTTATTTTGTCTTGGTTTTGGGTTTCTGAGAATGCATGTGTGTGTGTACACAGTTTTCTGCATAAGACATAGGAAAATTCTAGGGAGGGCTCAATGCCAAATGTCAGGTGGGATTGTCAGTTATTACTCTTGTTACTTTCCTAAAGTTCCAGCAGGTAAACCATGTGTAGTCAAGGGGCTGAGATCAGATCCCATTACTGTCTCCTATGTTGCTGTGTTTGTGAAAGCTTGGCAAAGTTCTTGGGCTGTTTCATTCTCTGTAAAATGGGAACCATATTATCCGGCTCCTGGTGCATGCAGAGATTGTTTTAAGTTGTCTTGATTCATTGACCTGATAAATGACTAAGGCATAGTGAAAACTATTTCAGGGCATTCTGACAAAATATTTCCTTGTTTCAGGCCACTAGAAATAATTACTGAATTTTTATTTACTTTCAAACTAAAATGTTTTCTGTTGCCAGCAGTACTTCTTATTTTGAGCTGAAACCATTTTCTTCTTCTGTAGTTGCTTTGAATGGTCCTGGTTAAGTTCTTGAAGGTCAGAGTCTAATCTTCTTTTCCTTTTATAGAAGTGTCAGGTGATTTATTCAGTCACTGTTGGGTGCCTTTGCTTAGCTTGGCCCTGAGTAGGCATCAGATATGCACCGGTGGTCCCCCCCCCTCCCCGCAGATGTGCCCCTCCTCTTGACTTGTGGGGAGGAAATCACTAGGACAGTTCATGGCCAGGAAGTCTGCTTGATAAATGATAGTTGCCACAGTTAGCACTCAGGTAATTCTCATTTCCCTCTCCTGCAATTGGAAAAGAAATTTTGTTCTAGTGTTACTTTTCGGTGATTACAAACATTTCCTCTTGCTTACTCATCCAACTATATGAACAATCACTATATTATTTCACCTGGTTGACATTTACAGATGATTTAGTGATGACTTACATTAAACATATGTGAGATGTCCTAGGCTAATAGGCTTAAAATTGCTATTATATCTTCTGTGAAGGACAGTCTTTCATGACCTGAAGTAAAACTTCAGGCTTTTTTGAGATAATCTGTTGTAAAATTGGTGAGAGACAGGCTCTTCTCAACAAATCCAGGATGTATGAGTTTCACAGATAATCCTACAAGAGAAATTCAGCACACAGTCTAACTTGGAGACCAAGGCAATAAAGCACATAGGTTAAATAATGTTTGCTCTTAACAGTATATGTTCAGTATATATTAGTTCTATATTCAGTCCTGTGTAGAGACAAATGTTTTAATGTTGACAGTAGTTGTAAAAGATATGCAATGTGTACATCTGTAGTATGTGCACATATAAGTTCTAGTGTTAAAAAGTAGTCACAGAGAGTATGTCCTCAACCTTCATGATAAATACTCTTTTTTACTTCACTGTACAGCTAGGTTAACAATTTCATGAGTCACGCAACTGCTCTGTATAGAACTCCGGGAAGGTTAAATCATGTCACAGGTCAGGGCACCAGGAAAGTTAACATCATATTCTTTATTTGATGTCACATTTTCTGTGTATACCATTGTATTTCCATGGCCTGCTTTACAAATCTAAGGCCACTGAAACTGTCAGTTACTTTAATTTTGGGTATAATAGAATCATTTTTTTCACATAGAAACATTTCTCTTAGTGAGATACAATGACTGTGTGATGGCAAGTAGTAACTGAGCCATTTTTACATGCAGGTGCGGGGCTGTTGGCTAAAGGTAGGCCTGACCAACTCGCCCTCTCCCACAGACAGCCTCAGTAAGGTTATAGATGACTGCTCTGGAGCTTGCGAGCTCATTTACATATAGTCAGTGAATACTGTGCCCATGGAGGCCATGGCTGTACTTCAGGAATCAAAAATGCAAGTGCTTCTGGGTCAGTGGAGGTCATGCAAATTTCTGAAGAGGACCTGATCTGCCTTTTATCTTGTGCTTTTGATAGCAAGGGAGCCATCTTTATTTTTAACCTCTGTAACAAGATAAGCAACAGTAATAACTCTCCAGATAGATGGCAACTGACATGTATCAATGCTAGGGACTCTTGTACAATAGTTTACAGGTTGAGTGTCCCTCATAGGTCCCCGGACAAGTTGGTCCCCAAGGGTGGCGCTTTTGGGAAGTGGTAGAACATTTAAGAGGGGAGTCGAGTGTGGGGTAAAAGTGTGGTTTGGTGGGGATTGGGCCCTCTGGTCCTCTCTACCCTTTGCTTCCTGTGATGAGGGGAGAGGTCTTGCTAGGTTGTGTGTTCTCAGTAGATAATGCTGCTTCTCCATAGACCCAGGGCAAAGTGGCAAATAGATCAGGAGTGGAGGCTCCAGGAGTGTGAGCCAGAATGATTATACTCCCTTTTTCAGTTTTGTTTTGGTAATGGAAGCAACCAGGAGGGAACAGTGAGAAGGAGGGAAGGCTCTGGAACAACAGGTTGCCATCTGGGTATAAGATGGATGTTTCCAGAGCTGCTGGATTTTAATATTTAGGTGCTCTATTCTAGAATATTGGCATATAATCAATATAGTTCAACTTTTATTGTTGTTAAACATGTTTCAAACAAAGCATTTCCAAGGACATGGCCTGCAGATTACTAGTTTTAAACTGTGATGTGTACCATTTGCTTGACCATATTTCCCCTCACTTTTCACATCGTTGAAGTCATACTGGATATTCAGTTTTATTCTCCATTTTGTCACTTAACATTTAATGATGTGTTTCCCCATTTACTAAAAATTCTTTAGTATGTATTGATACCTGTATGGCATTCCATTCTATGAATGAACCATAATTTAAGCACTTAACATTATTTTCATCTTTTCTAATTCATAATTAAAGTCATAGTCTTTGAGCATAAATGTCCTTTTTTTCTTTTGGTGTCTTGGCTGTTGGTCGCAGTAGTGAAATAGCTGGCTAATTATGAAGAAGGAGTTGATTTACTTAGTTTCGCAGGTTTGGGGCATGGCACTGACACTGGCCCAGTTCTGGTGAGGTGCCTCCCTCTCTGCTACATCTTGTCAGGGCAGAGGTGTGTGCATGTGGAATTACATTACCAAACAGAAGTTAGAGGGAGCCACTGGATCCCACAGTGTCTTCTGGGGACGTGTTTCCATTGACCTCAGATTTGCCTCTAACCTCAGGACCTCTTAAAGGTCCTGGGTCACAGTAACACCACCCTGCAGACCAAGCCTCCAGTCACAGTGGTCTCTTGGGAGACGTAGTTAAAACATAGTTAAAACAACCATAGATCTAGTGAACTCTACATTCATTCTTTAAAACTGGTTTATTGAATCAAAACATTACTTGTAAGATTTTAAAATATAGTATGCATTATTTTGTTCTCTATTTGAGTACTGAGAAAATATTTGTTCACTTTGGTATTATTTTTGGCTTATTTTTATACTGAATTGTTACAATTTAAAAGTAGAAATATGTTTTTAAAATTTATAAAAGTAAAAATACTTTTATAAAAATCTAGAAAGTTTGGAAAATATAAATAAAAATTTTTAAAAATGCTTTTAGTCTTAACACTCAGTGTTAACTCCAACATTCAATTGTATATTTTTCTAGATTAATTTCTATTATATATACATTAATTTATAAAATATAATTTATATTAATTTCTATTATGTATATGTTTGTTATCCAAATTTGTTAAGTCATGGTTGGAGTATGTGTGTATACAGTTTTTGTACAATAACTTCAAAATTAAGTTGACTGTCTTCCACATAACATAATTACACATTGTGCTCCACTTATAAATTCATCCATTTATTCAGTTTATTTTATGAGTGTTTCCTACATTTTTTGGGTGCCAGGCAGTTTGATCTAGCTGCTGGGGGGAGGCCATGCTGAAGGAGAAAGGCCTCCCTTGTTCTCTTGGTGCTTACCTGCTCCGTGGGAGGAGTAGAGAGTAAACCCAGAATCCTGCACTTGATTTATCCAGCCAGTGATGAAATGCTGGAAGAAATGAAGCAGGGCACTGTGGTAAAAGAGAGGATGATACGGGTTGTATTGTGGGACACAAAGGTCACCGGCAAGATGGTCCTTTCTAGGATGACGGTGCAAGGCCTTTCCAAGGAAGCAAGTGCTGATTGAGAGCTGAGGGCACGTAGGCCCCAAGACCCCACCTGGAGAGGCAGGAAGGAGGTCTGTGAAAGACAAGAGCAGAGACCTCACATGGGGAATGGCATAGCGCGTGACTAACGGAGGGACGCACAGGGTCAGGAAGAGGCTGTGTAAAAGCAGGCAGGGCCTGAAGGGTCATGAGAGAGTGGAGAGTGTTTACAAGAAGAGTTTGCTTCCATTTGAATCCAGGGAGTGACATGACCTGCTATTTAGCTCTGGAAAGTCACTCTGTTGGCCTTGTGCAGAGCACATGGTCAGGGAGCGAAGAAGGTGAATGAGGAGCCCTTCAGGGTCTGTGACAGCGGTGCAGATGGGAGAGGTGGCTACGCTCAAGTGTGTGTTGCACCCCTGTAATTCCAGCACTTGGGAGGCTGAGGCAGGAGGCTCACTGAGAGTTTGAAGCCAGCCAGAATATATAGTGAGTTCAAGCCCATCCTAAACTCCAAAATAAGACCTAGGCTCAAGAAAAAGGGGTGGCTACAATTGATGTGGGGTACAGCGAAGACAGTAGGTAGGGTGTGGTTTCAGAACATTTGCAGCTCTACCTGCAAGGACTTGGGGTACAAAGTGGAGGCTGCTGCAGAGAATGGGACGAATCAAAGATGGCCGCTAGGAGTTGGTTTAATTAAGTGGTGGGGTGAAGGCTCTGGAAGGGCAGCTTTAGGGCATTACAGATGATGAGTCTCTTTTGAGTGCAAGTTCAAAACACCTATGAGATGTGAAGATGACAAATTGCACACACATCTGGAGAGAATGCAAGTAGAAAGTTGTATAAACATCTGGGGAGAAACCAGGATCCATTTAAAAATAAGTACCTGTCAGATTTATTTAAAATCACTTGAGAAATTTACTAACCATATAGGAAGAGAAATGGGGTACAGTACATGTGGACGTGACATTTTTAATTAATCCCAAGGTGATGGGCCTTTAGATTTTTTAAAGTTACATTAGAGTTTCCATTTAGTGAGCATTTTCTTTGCAGTTTTATGTCTTTTGAAGAAGTCCTAGATGCGGATTATAATTAAACAATAGAAATGAAGCATGAAAACAATAAAATGCTTGGCACAGAACCTAGCACATAGTGATTTCTCAGTATGCATTGCAATCTCAATTTATCATCGTAATTAACTTGAAAGGCCTTTGGTTAAAAGGCCACCATGACATAACGGCTCGGAGCTCCAACCGCGGGCCAATTATCAGCCAAGTTTCAAATTCTGGCTTTTTCCTTTAAGAAGCTGTGACACTTTAGACAAATCTCTTAATCCCTCTGCTTCCTCATGTATAGGATGTTTAAAGGATGTCAGACCTCATTGAAGGGTTATAGGAAAGCAGGTAGCTGTACACAACTACAGGTTGGGTTTCTATACCTCCACATGCTCCCTTGAGATATATTTTCTCCTGTAGCACCACTCAGATTCTTCCAATCTGAAGTGGATATGTGATTTCATATTGCTTCATGGTTATTAACTAATGATATTTCTTAGTGTGTGAGTTGCATGCCTTTATTGAAGGTATCTGACTTAATAACTTTCTTGTCCATTACTATGTATTAACACTCACACTTGTTGCACATTTTTTTCGTCAAGGAAAAAACCTTCATTATTCTCACTTTGATGAACAGGATGGTTATATAAACAACCGTTGTATGACACTTCTCAGAAGTGTGTGTAGTATGCCACAGAGAAGTACGAGCTGAGATTAAAGGATGAGTTGATAGTTGTTAAAAGGACAGTGAGGAGTAAAAGGAGAAAACCTGGGTAGAGCAATGATGGAGGAGGACTGAACCAGGTATGCTGTGGGAAGCAGGCCCTGGTAGTGGGAAGAGGTGGGCAGAGATGGAACTGGAAAGTTAGGCTGGCATGAAACAGTGAAGTCCTCATGCTGAAGGCCACAGAAACCTTTGGAAGATTTCAGGCATGTGAGGTGGACATAAGTGCCATGGAAGGGGTGGCATCTGGAGTCTAGTTAGGAGCACGACAGTAAGAGTGGGCTGAGAGAAGAGACCCAGCTAAGCCCAGCTCTGGAAATCTGCCTGATTTCCCTAAAAGAGTTCAGGCAGTAATACGGACCAAAACTAATGCCCCAAAGTGTTTCTCGTGCTTATTCAGCCATGTTCTTTTTCATAAAGCTTCTGATTAAACTCGAATAGTGAGAAAGATTCCACATTTTTAAAGATCTCACACATGGATTTATTGGCCATACCTTAAGTTACTAAATGTTATGTGGTCCCTAAGTGAGAGTGATAGTGTAAATTATATCTCCTCCAGTCTGGATCTGGCCACTTTCTGTTATCACTGTCATCAGTTTATTTTGGATCCTGAAATCACCTATGCTAAATTTATTTTATTAGATTAATTTATTAAATTAATTTGTTAACACATGCATTATTACATAGAGTATGTTTGTATTTTCCCCATTTTTTATTCACATATTTGATGAGTGGGATTTTTTTACCTTTATCCAGTTGATTGATTGATAATGGCAAGAACAGCTGAGGTGTGTCACATCTATCTATATCACTTTTGTCTCAGTTGACATTACCCACTAAATAACACTGTCTTTGCATAAGGCTGATCACATAGTAAAAGGAACTCCTTCACATTCTATTTATATAATCTGTATTTCTTCTTTTGCCCATAAACACTGAAATTTAAAAAGATTTCATTCAAACCGAGACAAGGCATATTTTATCTATTTCTGACTCTTGCCTTCCAATTTTAGCATCTTGTCAAAGTAAGGTACATGGGTGGGCAGAAGTGCATTGGTCTGCGATGCTCTTCTGGGATTCCTTTCTTAGTACCTTCTATAATCTTATCCAGGATCACTGTTGAGTTTACAGGTCTCTGGGTGTTAGAATGTGCTTTCTTGTTGAGAATGACCCTTTGTGAAACTGTTTGAACAAAGATAAATTATTTCAGATTGTATTACATCTTTCTTTCTCCCACCTTCTCAGGTAGAAGACTCAAGGGTACCTAAGGTAAAATACATTCTCCCACCTGGTTAGAAGACATTGTAGATGATGGTTTGAAGCTAAATGTTATTTTAGTTTTGTTATTGTTGTTGTTGCTATTCTTACTGTTTCTCTTCTTTCTTGGGAAGTGTTTATAATCTAAGTTATTCTTCGGATTTTGAGGTCTGGGATTAAGTAGTACCACTGAGAAAAAGAATTGAGTTCTTTTGGATGGAGAGTTGTCAGATTGTGATTCCAAAATTGTTAAAACATGAAGGTACATTTTTGGTCAATATCTATTCATTAACATATAAATTTACAGTCAGTGTATATTTTAAGATTATTTTACTAGCAATACAAGAATTTTTTAATGCCAATGTATTTTGAGGCAGGTTGTTAATTTGCACCCTAAGAACTCCATTTGGCCTGCAAATGTGTTTTGTTTGGCTCAAATAGTGTTGGTTCTTTGCTTGGAATTCAAATCCTAAAATAAGGCAGTTTCATAGTTAAACAAAGAAAAACAACAAAACGCTTCTGCGTGTAGTTTTTTCTTGGGAAAGGTGAAAGCCTAAAAGTATTTCCAGGGCCTAAAGCTGAGGGTTCCTACTCTGTTGACAGAATTTGCCTTTCCCTTCTTTTGTGGGTCTGTCCAGTTGGATTTTTGAAAATAAAAACATAAAAAGCAGCAATATGAATATTTTGAAAAACTGTGAGATCCATGACTATACTGTATTCTGCCCTGGTGTATAGTAGACATAAGCTGTTACAAACTGTTCATCATGGCTACTCCTGGAGTGTTTTCATCTGTTAAATTAAGACCTTTCCCAATTAAAAGTGCACATACAGTCAGAAGGAGAACAGTAAGACAGCAGTTATTTTCCACTTTTTCTCCTGAATACAGTAAGTCTGATTTCTGTCATGATGTGATTATTGGTAGTGCTTGGTAAAGTGGGTTGTATTTTCCCAGTATTTTCCTTAATGTGGCCAGAGTTGGACAGCAACTGGAATCTGCAAAGCATCCAAGTAGAATGTAACATAGTATTTTGTTATGAGGAGATCTGTTATGATTGAGATCCAGAATGTTCTGGAAAAGGCTCCTGGTGTTGAAGGCTTTGTTGCCAGCTAAAGAGCTCTTAAGAAAGTAATTAGATCTTGAGGGCATTAACTATAAATGGCTTCATCTATTGAGGAGTTCATTAGTTGAATGGAAGTAAGACCTAATGGATGAAGGAGGTCACTAGTGCGATGGCTTCAAAGGATATATTTTGTCTCCTGGCTTTTCCTCTGGCTCTTTCTCTCCTCCTGTCTCTCTTGGCTGCTGTGTAATGTGCTTCCATTGTGATTTTCTGCCTTCCCTTAAGCCCCCAACCAGTGGAACCACCTAATCATGGACTGTAACCTCTGAAACTATGAGCCAAAATAAACCTTTTACATTGATTTCCTCAAGTATTTGGTCACAGTGATGAAAATCTGACTAAGACAAGACCTGACATGAGTGGATTTATGTAGATAAGTAGGAATTTATCCAGTAAATGGTTAGTCTCTGTTTGGAAAGAGGCCAGTTCTGAGAACATACATTTGGAAGTAATTAGTGCACGGATGGTGGTTAAAACCACAAGAGCAGACAACATTGTTCAAGAGAAGAGTATAGAATGAAAAGAGCAATGGGCTCCGGGAGTGCAAGTTGGGAAGGGATGATGCCTTAATGGCCTTAGAGTCAGGGAGGGAGGGATGGATTATTTAGTAAGTGTGGCTGGATTAGTGGTAACCATTTGTGGGGTGAGGACAAAGAACAGAGTCCCTGACTCATACTCTACACCAAAATTTATCTTATATGAATGAAAGCCTTGGGTTAGGAGAGTACTCAGGGGTCTGGGTTCAATCCGTCACAGCACCAAAAGGACAAAAAAAAAAAAAAAAGTTAAAAGCCTTAAATGTACTTGAAGGCAACAGGAGTGACAGTTTATATAATGTTGCCACGTGAAAGACCTTTGGTTAAAGACTCTAAAGGACAAAATTGAGAAATCTTATTTAATGATAGACTAAAGCTTTACAAGAAAGTAAGAAAGTAACTGGGAAATATGATGATGTTTCTGTCACACTGTTTGAAATTCTGCCCAGGAAAACATGCAAAGGATTGAATAAACAATTTAGATACAAAACAGTTCAAATTGTTAATAAATATATAAAAATACATTTTGGCTGCATACTCTAAGAAGTGCCACTTAGGTTCCAACAGCTAGAAGATATTTTTTGAAAGTGTAATTCTTGGTATTGATGAAAAAAACAGAAAAGCAAGTACTGATTGAACATCTCTAATTTGAAAATTACAAATCCAGAGTGCTTCAAAATCTGAAACTTTGTGATGCCATGAGTGGAAAATTCCTCACTTGAACATATGTGGCAAGTTGCAGTCAAAATACAGGTTCACTGGAAATACTATGAAATTACTTTCAGGCTAGACGTACAAGATAAATATGAAATATAAATGTGTTTCATGTTTCAAGTTGAGTCCTTTCCCCAAGATATCTTGTTAAATGTATAAAAATGTTCCAAATTTTAAAAAAATTCAAAATCTGAAACTATTTATTTGATCTATGCTTTTAGATAAGGGGTTCTCAGCCTACATAGAAAAAGAGAGACATTCCCAATTTTTTTCTCATTTTTGTGCCTGCTTGCATATTAAAGATTTGTTAGAGGAATTTCTTCAGATTATTTAATAATATAGCCTTTCACTCAGGTGGTAGTAGGAGGAGACAAGTTCATTCATTGGACATACATTTATTGAGTCTGTTACATGCTAGCATGGTTGAGATAAGATGAATAAAACACATAGTATTCTGCAGAGCAGTAGAGCTCCCAGCAAGTCCAAAAGAATGGGAAAAATTGGAAGTTTAGGGGACACTGCAAAGGATAGTCCATAAGAGCCAGGCTCTGGGGGGAGGAAGCCTGAGAATGGAGTGGACTGCTCAGGGGAACTGTGTGTGTGAGCCTATTTTGAAGAGCCTTGTCTACCACATGGCCTGGAGCTTTACATCAAGCCAGGATTTGGACAGGAGAGTGACGTATTCAAACTTGTTTTAATATAGTAAAGCTGGTAAAGGATGATCTCTTGAATTAACAAAAATATTCTTGCTGTAGTAAGATTAGCAAATCTAAAGTGAATGATTCAGAAAAATCAATCCAGAGGATGGTGCACTTTTAAAAATTCCTGGGAAATGCAAAGAAATTAAGAAAAATGTTTATAAGAATATTCTGTTTGATTAATAGACCAAAAAGTTCCTTTGATGCGTGAATATCCTACAGTTTTCACAGTAGTAGACATGTTTTATAGCACAGCAAAATTTCAGTATTGTCCTGCACTCAGCACGGAGACTCAAGTCTGGGAGGGTCCCTAAGCAGTTGCGCTCCCCTCTACCTCAGGTTCCCAGACTTTCCTGCCCATATCTTCACTGTGTCTTGGTGTTTTGCAGTGCCCCCGGTCAAAAAAATTACCTAACGGTTCTTTTATGAAGTGGTTCAGTCCAAATAATTTAATATCTACTCATGATCTAGCACTTTTATAGCAGTTTAGAAGTGATTCTTATCAATTTAAAATGAAAAATAGTGTTTTCATTTTTTTTTTTTTTGCTTTTGAGACAGGGTCTCGCTTTGTAGTTCAGGCTGGCCCTGAGCTCACTATGTAGCCCAGGCAAGCCGCCGCGAACTCAGCAATCCTCCTGTCTCTCCCACCAGAGTGCTGGGATGACAGGTGTGAGCCTCCACGCCCAGCATTCTATGTGGTTACTGGGATCGAACTCAGGACCTTTCGCTTGCAAGGCAGGTGCCGGAACCACTGAGCTAAATCTCCGGTCCTTCATTTCATTTTTTAAAATGAAAATTACTCATATGTGGACTGATTGGTCACTGAATAGTTTTTCAGTCTTGAAAATTTATTGGACATCACCACCCTTAATTCTGTTTCTGCGTTGATTTTTGGGTGGTGCCTGGGCTTTAGGCACAAATGCCAACCTCCCCTACTTTCAGAGATACACAGTCACTGAAAAGAGTATGGCATGAACAGATTTTGAAACCATGAATTACTGTGAACTAAAGGTTCTCATAGTGTTGGACAGATGTTTTGTTTCATTCAGCATTGTAAAACGTCCTGTGCTCACCTAACTGTTAGTTTGTTTTGGTGCTCTTGGGTGCCTTAGTGCACAGTTCAGGAACCACAGCTTTAACTTGGGTCTTGGTGTTGGCGGCACTTGGGGTAGTGTGCAGCCTAACAACTAAGTCTCCTTTGTGGCTGACTGTGTAGACATTTGTGCCCGTGGGCCAGAGGTTGTGTTGTCCCCCCACCCCAGCAAAAATGTGATCAAAGTGCTGAGGAAGCAGGAGGGGCATCCATTCTTCTATGGACTCACAGAGGAGACTCTGAGCTCTTTGTCCTTCCTTCCTGGGAAAGACTCATGCCTGGCTTGATGAGGATACAGGCAGGGGCACAGAGACAGCTGGAGGGACCGTAGGTGCCCCAAGTCATGGAGAGTCCCACATCTCAAGAAACACATTTCCTGTGACTTGGAGTTGGGCAGAGCACAGGATCCTTGTTCTGGGTTCAAGCTCCAGTTCAACTTCACAGGTCATTCTCTCTGTGCCTGCCTCTTTTTCCTACATTTTGGAGAAGTGTGACCTCCGATGACCTCTGGACAATGGGTGCCTGAAAAACATGCTATGTATTGTATACATGTGTTTGCAAAGTGTTTCATGCTCCATTTGTATAGAATCTACATAAAAATAATTTTCACTTGTATTTTGGAAGATGTTCCTTTGAGCTTGGCACTGAAGAATCTGATGTCCACTCTTCCTTCCCAAAGAATATTGAACCCAGTACCTCAGGCACACAAGGCCCTACTGTGGAGATGGTCCTGTCTCGGCCCCATGTTAAAGGGAGGGATTGTCTGTGCTTCCATGGCAGGTCACAGAGTGTGATTGAATGAACTCTTCCATGATGAGCCTTCTCCTGGGCCTCTGTTTGTGACTTTTCTCTCTCCAGAAGTTTTGAGGAGCTTTTTCTATAGGTTATTTTTTTCTGTTTTCTTTTTTTAAATATTCCCAGTAGTTTACTCATATCCTGCAAGTTTTCTTCTTCCTAAAAACTGAGTAAGTATCCCTGTAGTCTAGTCTCAGCCTTGTTTCCCATGGTGAAGATCCCACTGTAGTCAAATTGATGTTTTGGAGGCATGTTTCTCTCATTGTGTTTGAGTTTTTAGTAACACAGTAGAGTCAAGACACCTGCATGTTCCAGAAGAGCCTTCCTCCAAGGGAGCAAGTGCCTAAAGAGTTTAAGATCTGTATCAGAGAAATGAGATGAGGGAGCTGGAGATTTAGCTCAAGTGGTACCGTGCCCACGTTGGATACACAAGGGCCCGAGTTCCCCCGTACCAAAAGAAAGAAAAAAAAAAAAAAAAAAGAAGAGAAATGAGATGAGGAAAATTTGCTGGTGGAAGATTTTTTATGGTTCCTGTAGGAAATAAGAAAGATAGGAAAAATAAGATACACATGTGAGCAATGCAGATGCCTTTTACTTCCTGCGACTTCCCTGTCTTGGATACTCCCAGGATCACTTTTCTGTCACAGGTTCTTTCTCTGAAGTGATCCTCCTCCAAGTCAGTTTGTCTTGTGAATGATAATGGTTTTGTCTCAATGTGGTGGTGAAAGATAAAAGTCTGGAGATACAGGATGGTCCAGGCTGTAGTCCTTCCTCCCCTGACGGAGCAGCTTTGCCCAGTGCCCCTCAAGACGAGGGACCCTTCATGGCAGGTTTGTGCCGGCACAGGCAGGATGTGCAGACACACTCCTGTCACATTTCCTTCTGCCTCCTGAGCCAGCAAGAAGCAAAAACTGACCAAACCAAATTTATTGAGATGACAGCTTCTGGCTTAGCTTTATTTTTTCAGTTCTTTTTTCTGATTAGCTTAGCAGAGGTTCCCCATGTACTGGAGCCAAAGTTCTTAAAGCTAAGGGGAAACCAGGTGGAGTACAGCATGTGTGCTCCTTATGACAGGAAGTGTCTCAGCTCAGGGCTTGTGGATTATATTTTGTTTTGCTTTGTTTTTTGAGACAGGATCTTCCTAAGTAGTTCAGGCTCGAACTCATGGCGATCCTCCTGACTCTGCTTCCTGAGTGTAGGGATTACAGGCGTGAGTCACCATGCCCAGCAGGGATTGTGTTGTTGACAGGACAGAGCTCTTCTCCTGGCGCCAGGCTCAGACTCTGCCTGGTCTTCTCAGTGCTCTTAGGTGGAGGTCATCTTGTATGTAAAGAAACATAAGCAGAATTGCTTCACTGCATATCATTATTTTATAAATCAATTCCGCACAGACACTTTTCTTAGGAGGGCTCATTGACATTTTTGGCTCTTAAAATATATGGAATCGGAAACACTTTGGTGGCTCTTGGGCAGAGTACAGTCTGAACTTGTATTTTGCTGGCTTTTAGTGTGCATAAGATCAATTACTTGCTGATATTTACAAATCTGAGTGGTAGAAAAATCTCAGATTTTTACTTTGTTTGGAAAAATCAGAAAATTTGGCAAAACGAGATTGGTTGCCACCTCAGGACTGTGCTTCAGTGTGCACCCGCTAGAGAGCTCAGGGTTGTTGTGTCGAAAGACACCCATCCACATTTTGAAAGTTAGCTGCTGAAATTATGTACAGATTTCTCTTTTAAGGCATTGATACGAAAAAATACAGTACATTCTGGCATGTTTCTGTCAAAAGAGCAGTTCCACGAGGATTCTTTCTTTTTTTCCCCCTCTAAAATACATTGGAAAGTTTTGTTCTTGTATTGTTCAGACCTCCCCAGATAAGTCCATTTGAAAGTTTGTTTTGGTAGGGAAGCAAAATGTGTTATAAGCTTGTGTTATGTAGTGCAAATTACTTGCTGAGAATTTTCTAAGTACATGCTAGAACCATGGATAGTCCTCTGCATTCTCCTGCCTGTTCCAAGCTGAGCGGGCATTGGTGACACTGCTTTGGTTCCTTGGGTACCTGTGCGCCCCTCTGAGGAGAGCTCACTGACCTCCTCTGGGAGTCCTGCAGCCTGGTGTGTGCTGGCTTGCTACCACCTGCATGCTTGTTCTGCCAACAGCAGTGGAACGTTACAGCCGAACTTGGCAAGTTTCCGTGTGGATCTTGAATAGAATTTACCCTGTGCTGCATTGATGGAGGCTCAAGTGGAAAGGGATTAAGTGATTTACTGTCAGTTATGCTCTAATTAGTAATGGACCAAGATTAGAGTCTATAAGTCTGACTGTACCTGGGCCTGAGCTCCTCTCGGCCGCCTCATTCTTGCCCCCTCGTTCCATTTCTTCCTGGCATCCCACTAGTATGAGATGAGCTGTGGACTATTGTAAGGTAATGGTTAGCCTCTCAGTGGGTACAGTTTGTGATTTCTTTAGTCAGGGTTTGACTTTTGGGGTCATGACTTTCCCCTTTAATCGGTTCTTCTTGTGCATGGTGTGATTCTGTAACTTTAGTAACTGATATTTTAATATGCTCCATGAATACATGTTCATTTTATTAAGTAAGCTTGGTGATACGCGAATTGATAAGGAAGATGTTTATTCACCCAGAAAATAACATATTTGAAATATGTGCTTCTGCCTCATCTGTGTCTTAGTTGGGATTTATTTACTGGGGTTTTAACAGCATTTAACAATAGCCAGAAAGAGAATGATCCATTTGCTTTCACTAAGAGGTTTACTAAAAAAATTCTTTCCTTGGGCTCCAGTTACTGAGACACTAGACCTTGGTTCATTTTTAAAGTCTATTTTCTCATTTGTCTTCTCACATTTTGTATTTTTGTTTGTTCTGAAACATTGTTAATTTACTTTAAAACTTAATATCAAGAGATATAGTTACCTTCTAAGCTATTTATTCCTTTTTCATGCATTCTCTGTTTTGAGGCTGGGGTGCATTTGGTCTGAGGATACTGTTACGAGTTTTTCCTTTTTGTTTCCTTTAAGTTTTCCTATTTGCTGTATTATCTGTTTCTTCTAGGAGTAATTTTTATTTCCCTTTCAGTAATCCTTTAACTCTGAGTTTCTTTTCAACATTTTAGGTATTGCTTGTATGTTTTGTGATTCTTGTTGTCTGTGTCAGTATAAAAAGAAGCGATGTGAAGTTGAATAAGAAGTTAGTGCATTAGAAAGACTTGGCAGCTGTGAGATTTCACTCTAGAGAGGGGGGACAGGAACTTCTCTCCTCTGGGGGATCCCGCATACCCAATGTGGAAAGCTCGTGACAGCAGCCGCCCTTGCTGTCCTTTGCAGTTGTTTCTTTAAGTTCTGTGGGGAAAATGCATCTGTTTGGAGTGGGGAGGGAGCATGCCAAGGTCCATGTCAGCATGTAGATCTTCGAATTTTGTAGTTTCCCCCTTGTATCTCACTGCCCTCTTCTTCCTGTATCCAGAGAGGATGTGAGTAGCACCATCCACCTGTCCATCGTTGTTCAATCACAAAGGTAGCGGTCCCCTCACTTCCTCTGTTGTCTTTGTCCCTCACACAGTGCGCATAATAGCATGTAGCTTGGACCATGTATTGGGCATGATGTCAGGCACTTCACACATGTGCAAGTCCTCAATCCTTGTAACACACTTAGGAAAACACAGTTCCCACCCTCAGTTTGCACATGAGGAAACTGAGGTGCAGGAAGATAAGTGCCAGGGAGCATACCAGAGTCACACAACAGGGGTATATGTGGGATTCAAGTAATTAAGATTAAAAACACCATCTACTTCATATACTGGTACAAATTCCCAATATTGAGTGTGATCATGATGTATATATACAGTGTACCAATAAAGATAAAAATTTTTAAAAATACAATCTACTTATTATTTTAAAAGAAAAAAATGTAACCTACTTATTATTTTACAAAGCTTTAATTGTATATGAACTGTGTTTCTGTTTAACTATATTGTTCTGTGTTGAGCAGAGTTGACAGATATGTGTTTAGTCATGGTATTAACTCACAGTCTATCGTTTGACAGTTAAACTGATGATGGATCTCACAGCAACAGCTGTGCCCAGTTGTTAGTTACCTAAAGCCAGGGTGGCTTGTGTTTGAGTCTCCTGTCTTGAATGTGCAGAGTGTTCCCACATCTGCCAGCACATTACCAGTGTTGTGTGTGCAGTCCACGGTGTGTCCTTAGCAAGGACTCCACAAGCACCATTTGCAATCTCTTCTAACCTAGGTCTGACCGTGTTGCCTACAAGATGGACATTTGCTCACATTGGAGACAGCCGCCGTGGATGGGGGGCAGTAAGAGAATGAGGACCCCTGCAGATTTCCGGTGGCTCCTAGCAACATTTGTTCTTCTCTATCTACTGAATCAAGTAAATAGCCAGAAAAAGGGTAAGAACACCAGTGTTCCAGAAAATGAGAAAATTTGTTTTATTTTCATTGCCTGTTAAAAAAAAAGTTTTGTGTATCCCTTCAGGGTTTTAGTGGCTAAAGAACCATTTCTCACCAATTTTCTTTCCATTTACTTTAATTTTTAAAACAAGACCTTTAAAGATAGATGCAAATATTCTTTTATCATCAAAACTTAAAGTGTAATTCACATAAAATAATACTCATACCTCTAGGATACAGGTTTGTGAGTTTTGATGGTGCATGCAGTCATAAGTGCCAGTACCACCAAGACAGGGCAGGGGCCTGCGGCACAGAAGATTCTCCATGGGCCTCTGGTGTTGCCTCCCCACCCTGCAGTCCTTCCTGCTTGGCTTTCTCTAATTTAACCTTTCTAGAATGTAATAAAGTGAAATCTTAATATAGTTTATAACGGTTAATTCTGTGTTAAATATATCAGCTCTTTAAATATGATGTTACCTGGTTTATAGATATTACCTAGTTTATTTCTATGAAGGGCCATTATTATTCTGCTGCCCCTAGGTTTTATTTTTGTATTATATCCATAATTAAACTCATCTCCTTTCCCTAAGGTCATTGAATAAATAGTTATTAGAATTACTGCAGATTTCTAACATGAGGACTTAGACATTTGTTTTCTCTCTTAAATAGCTGTATAAGTTATTGCTTCAGCGCCATGCTAATATGTATAAAATTAATAAGAAAAAGCTTTTTACAGAAGTTTGTAGAATTTTAGAATACCTTTTTATCCTATAGTTTGTCTCTCCTTTTCCTCCCTCTCTCCCTCCCTTTCTGCTTTTTGTTTTTCTTCTTTCCCTCTTGATTGTGCCTTTTCATTTTCCTTACAGGGCGACTTCTTTCATTTCATAATGTTTGTGTATTTCACACTGTTATGTTATTGTATAGGTATGAGTAAGGACTACAGGGGCTGTAATTTTCTGAGTTACTTGTTCAAACTCTGTACCTGATACTCATCCGGGGTGAAATGTCGTTTGGTTCTTTTGCCATGAAGGACCAGGCATGCCACCACAACATACCCCAGTTGAACTGAGCATGCCTCATCATACCTCATCATTCCTCAGTTGTTTTAGGAACCCCTCATGTTTTTCAGAGACTCATGCGAGTTCATTCCTGCTTAAATTTTCACATGCTTCTCAACAGTCTCAAGATTGGTTTTGTAATTCCTGTAAAGGGCAGCAGTCTGGTTGCAAGTAGAGCAGCAGAGGCTGGGTGCCACTTTCCTATAGATATGAGAGGCACATAGTTTTTACTGAGCTCTTACTTTTTCTTTCTTTTCAGAAGAGGCTCTTGGAGACTTACCGTGTGCTAGAATTTCCCTGGCCTCTCAATCGGCATATTCAGTTTCATCCTCAAATTCTCTTAGTCACCTAGAAGTAGGATTGTGACCATTCTGATGCCAGACTGGTCTTCCACTTGGCCCACATTCATCCTTTAACCTTAGCTTTCTCAAACAAACAGGGCTACAAAAAGAAATATGAAAGTGGTGCTCTCCCATAGAGCAGGGTCGTTTCTTCCAGAAAGACATGATCCTCTGGAGACTGTGCTTGTACTTAAACAACTGAAAATGTTAACCGTTACTAAGTATACTCTGTGTTCTGTGGGTGTTCATGTGCCATCTTTCCCTTACCAGGGCCACCTCGTGATTTGAAGTGCACCACTAGCAATTTACAAGTATGGGACTGTTCCTGGAAAGCATCCCTAGGAACAGGCCGTGGTACCATTTATGTAGTTTGCATTGAAGACAGGTAATGAAATACTTAATTACTTATACCTAGAGCCTACAAGTTTCCTTTCATTTTAGAATATAATAATTTTATTATGAAAATTTTTAAATGAAAGTTTAATTCTGAACTCTATTATCAATCAAGATAGAAACAAAGACTTATTATAGCCAAAAGGTTGGTTCTTTCATTGTATGCATGGTGTCTGGTATATATGGGCAGTTGTGATCTCCTGTGGGAGATTTTACTGGTCTACTCCAAGCCATTGTCTATTTCTAGCAGGTTTAAGTACCCAGTATAAGCTGTTAGTTACAGTGGCTACTCATGTAGGCATTGACTCTCATGTAAAAAATCCTGTAGTAGGAAGTTCAGGACAGGTGTATTTGTTTATGGCCATAGAGACTCAGTGCCATTTTGTTGCACTACTTGACCTCTTTACTTTGTGATCTCATTTTTTAAGACTATAATGCTGGAGAAGCAGCCATCTTATCTGCACTGCAGGAAGCAAGTAGAAAACAATGTCCTAGTTACTTTTCTCATTGCTGAGACAGAATATCTAATAATCAGAGTTAAAGGAGGAACCTTTATTATTTTTTTGAGACAGGGTCTCACTTTGTAGTTCAGGCTGGCCCTGAGCTCCCTATGTAGCCTAGACTAGTCTTGAACTCACAGTAGTCCTTCTGCCTCTGCCTCCCAAGTGCAGGGATTACAGGTGTGAGCCACCACGCCTGGCACTGTGGTATGTATTTACCGGGATAGAACTTGGGACCTTGGACTTGGAGGGCAGAGTGAGCTAAATCCTCGGCCTGAGGAAGCTTTATTTAGCTTATAGTTCATAGAGGTTTCAGTTCATAGTTGGCTGGGTCCAAGGCAGGGTGGTGTGATGGGGGGGGAGAAAAAGTCCATGGCAGGCAAAAGGCAGCAAGATAGCCAACAGCAAGTAACAAGCAGAAGCCTCTTATCTCCTATTGAGGCTCCGCACCCTTAGAGCAGGAACCACACATACCCAAGGTGGACCAGCTTGGATCCCAGCATCACACCATGAATCAATGTCAGCATCGCATCCTTGACCCCATCACGCACCTCCAGAAAGCCCCACCTGTGACTAACTGCATGAGGCTTTGGAGGACACCTATATACAGGCCATAAAAAAGAAAGATAATTTTCTTTAAGGAAACTTCTAAGAAGTCCCACAAAACACTACTGTTCATATTTTATTGACTAGGGCCCAGTTAGATGACTGAACCTAGTTTCAGAGGTTGAAAACTAAGTTCTCCTAGCACTGGGTTCGTGATATGAAGGAAGAGGAAGAGATGGACATTGGGAGGCAGTGGCAAGCCTCCTCACATCCCCTTATCCTCACAGTAATCTTGGAGCGGGCTGGAAGCTCTTGTGCTGAGAATGTGTCTTTTGGCCACCTGCACTCCTGAATAGTGTCCATTGCTTTTCCATAATCTCAACGGGATGCTGACATGCTTAGCAACACCGGAGGAATCTCAATGTGCTTCCCCCAGTCCCACTTTGCTAGTGACTGGCTCTGATGGAACTCAACATAAATGTTTATGTAAATACAATTAGATCTTTCCCCTTCAGTATATATTTATTGAGAATTCCTCGAAGCACTTAAGTAGTTTGTCAGGATGGGCCAGATTATATTTCAGAATCTTTCAAATCCTAATTTCTTAAATCTTGCTCATGAGAAGATAGTTTTATTTCTTACTGTGTTCTGTGTCTCTTGGGTGTTAGCTGAGATTTCTACCCTGGGTTTCTTTCTATAGGCCCCAAGTACTAAGGTTTGGTAGCAGGAGAAAGAAGCACACAGCCTGCACTGGCTTTTATAAGACTCTTCTGAACTTATAGATGAGATTCTTTTTTTTTTTTTTAACTCTGATTTCTTTGGCTAAGCAAAGCCACATGACCCTGCCTTTTTTTTTTTTTAAAGGAACAGAGCACAGTGCTACTATGAGTCTAGATGGAAAGTCCTCAAAACTTTGGCAGACAGTATGAATGCCACTTCAGGCCATCTCAGAGTAACTTCTGTTCCCAGGAATTCACATTGAAGAAGCAGTTGCAATAGGTTACATGCAGTTGGAAGTTTTATGTGAAATGTGAGGAAGGAAAAGGAATGTAGTGGTCTAGAAAGGCTGTCAGGAAGGAGACACATGCTCAGTTCTCCATGAGAAAAGAACAGAAGGAGATTCCATTCCAAACAAATACTAGGTACAGTGGTTTGAATGGATACCCTTTGGAGGATTTAGGTTGTGGAGGTTCTTGGGGTTTTGTGTTGTGACTCCTAAAAAAAGCCTTACTACTTGAGGTTAGGAAGGAAGTGATGGAGGGTTCCACGTCCCCAGCCGAAGTGGGTGCTGAGGAAAGGCCTACACTAGTAGTAGGTCAGGGTCCACTGCATAGAAGGAAGGTACCTTTGCATTAATTAAAATTTTCATGAGAAATGAGATGTGTTAGAATAACAATAAAAGAATGTAAATGTACTCCAGGGAGTGACAAAGGCTATAGGACCTGGGACCTCTAAGAGATAGTAAATAAGGAATTGTAGAACTCTGAAGAAGTTTCATTAAAGCAAACCTCGAGCCAGGGCAGCGGGATGAGCAGGTCGGAGGTATGTCTGACAAGGCCACTCTGGCTAGGTTTGCTCCTTTCACTAGCTGCCCTTAAGCTCTGACCATCTGAGGGTCTGCGTAAAGGCCTGGTGCCCAGGCTGGTGCTGAGGAAGTGGAGTAGGTGGAGCCAGGGCCAGATGAGAAAGCTTGAAGGTATGAAGAGCACGCTGAAGCCCAGATTTCCTTGAGAGAATCATCTCCACTTACTCACTGCGCTTTTTGCGGCAATCTGCGTGTTTTCCTATTTCCACACAGATAGAATTACTGTTAACCTTTTTTTCAGTTTAAAATGCAGTAAAACATGGCATGTTTTTATATACAGAATAGCCGAAGGTATTTTCCACTGTATTTTGTGTTAATTACTTTTTTATGAAAATGGCACTTTTTTTTTTTTTTTTGAGACAGCGTCTCGCTTTGTAGTTCAAACTGGCTCTGAGCTCACTGTGTAGCCCAGGCAAGCCTCGAACTCAGCAGTCCTCCTGTCTCTGCCTCCCGAGTGCTGAGATTACAGGCATGAGCCACCACGCCCAGCAAAATGGCACTTTTTGATTGAATTAAAAATTAAAATTCTATTTCATATTAAAATTAAATTTTCTTTCATATTAAAATATATTTCTTTTTTTCACAGGCCCCGTTCTTGTCATCAATTAGAGAAAACAAACATTAAAATTCCAGCTCTTTCACCTGGTGATCATGAAATAACAATAAACTCTCTACATGATTCTGAAAGTTCTATAAGTACATTCATACTAAATGAAAAAAATGTTTGTAAGTATTTGAAAAGAAAACAGATTTTAAAATATAACATTGTTAGTAATGTGATACTTTGTAGTTAGGAAAAGCCTATGTTTGCCATTTACTTCTTGTGTAATACTTTTCTTTCACCCAATACCTTGCTGGCCAGCAAGAGCATGGCCAGGCTCCAGAAAGAGACAAACTTATCTTCTAGTTAATAAAGCAGACACCCCAGAATTCAAGGCCCTTCCTTCCATTGTGTGCTTTTTCCTTGGGTCCCTTTTTTCTTTGATTCTTGTGTTTCTTCCAACTTTGCTCTGTGATATAGTCTCTGACTCCTCCACAGGAGACCCCATTCCTTTGTTTGCATACCTACAGGCAAGCCATGCTTCTTCCTGGCATTGCTTTCAGTTAAATTAATAATCCACTATGTAGTTAGGAATTGACCTTCTGTCTCCTCCATCAGGGAATAGATTTTATAAGAGCAGGGACTTTGTTATCTATAGAGAGGACCTAGCACAATGTTGTACAGGTAGCATGTACTTATTACATGAATGAATATTTAGGACATGGGCTATAAACAGGTTGGAAGCACAGAATAAACTCAGGTTGACCAAGATAGAAGTTTTGCTATGCCTGAGTAGTTTTGACTGTTCATGGTGGGCAGGCAGCTCTGTCAACTCCTCCCAGTGCTGATGGTCTGGCATCAGAGTCATCTGTCATGAGCCTTGCACGGCTGACTGACTGAATCCAGGGAATAGAAATATGCATGGAATGATCTGTGTCAAAGATAGCACAGATTTTGAAAAATGATAAATAGGTTGTGGTTCCTTTTTTCAGCCTGAAGTATTGCCTATGTAAAGTGCTACTTAGGTCTGTCTTTCAGGAAAATAGATACCTGTCATGTCTGTTTGTTCTCAAATCCATGTGAGAAATTGTATCAGATTAACCGTGACCACAGTACTCACACTGTTAATCCTGAAGTAAATTTTCTGTGCATGTATGCATAAAGTAAGATTCATATTCCTTGATAGCTTACTTAACAGAAAACATGGAATAGATAGATTTTCAAGTTATCTTATATAAACCTATACTGTACTTAATTCCCACATCAAATAGATTAGAATTACTTGGAGAATTACTCTATTATTATCCATTTTTTTATTACCAACTTACTAGTATTAATGTTTTAATGAACATCCTTTGTACATATGTTTGTGAATTTGGCTGATAACTTTTGTTAAATTCCTGGAATTGGGAGTGCTGGGTTATAGGTACTCCCTCAGTTTTTAGAAGACCTTTTCATCCTTTCTCACTAAATTGTCAGTCAGAATCTTTGTACCTCTTCGCATTCCCACAAACTAAAAACTAAAAAAAATAGGGCCAGAGATTTAACTCAGTGGTTCCAGTGCCACCCTGGCAAGCGCAAGGTCCCTGGTTCAATCCCTGGTAACCACATACAACAATGCTGGGTGTGGTGACTAGCACCCACCAGCAATCAGTACCACATACCACAGTGCTGGGCACGGTGTCTCACACCTGTAATTCCAGCACTGGGGAGGCAGAGGCAGGAGGACTGCTGAGTTCATGGCTTGCCTGGGCTACATAGTGAGCTCAGGGCTAGCCTGAACTACAAAGCGAGACCCTTTCTCAAAAAAAACCCAAAAAAACAAAACTAAAAAAACAAACAAAACTGTGTTACATGTAATTTCTGAACTACCAATTCATATATTTTATAAATTTTCTGTTGTTCATTATTTTCTTCATCCACTCATAAGAGCACTTCCTATATTATGTTTATTAGCTATCATTTGCTATAGGTGTTTTCCTGAGTTTATTTTTTTTTTAGATCATGGTATTTTTCATGCTACAAGCTTCATTGTCATATAGTAGGATATCTTGCTATTTTCCTTTGTGAATATTTGGTTTGTATTATTTTGATTTAAATGTTTCATCCATCTTGATTATTTAGTACTAAAGTATGAGGAATCTGAATTTTCTTCTAGATTTTTAGGATACCCAGGAGTATGTAAGAGAGTCAGATTGTGCTAGTTGTTTTAGTAGGTGTGTGATGTTCTCAACTGGAAAGTTGCGTGATGATGAGAATGTTAGAAAGTTAGAAAAGCACGTAGAGATAGGCTCTAGGTGACTCAGTCAATGCATAATTCATTTTTAAAATAGTCATGTAACTTATCAGTAACATTTTAGATAATAGTGGGCCTAGTGGCAATTAGAGCAATGGCATTAGGATAAGAAGAATTAAAAACAGATTAGGTGAATATAAGATAGGGAGGTGATAGATGTCTTGGTCTTTTGGGATTTCTGTAGCAGAACATGATAGATTGGGTAATGAATAAATAATAGGGATTTATTCCTTATAGACCTACAAGATCAAGGCACTGGCTGATTTGGTGTTTGGGGACAGCCTCTTCCTCATAGATGTTACCTTCTCTGCATCTTCAGGTGGCAAAGGGGCAAAAAAATTCTTCAGTCCTTCTTTATAAGGGCACAAATCCTTCTTGGGAGGGCAGAGCCCTCGTGACCTAATCACCTCCCAAGGCTGCACCTGTAATACCATCGCCCTTGGGGTTAAGTTTCCATGTAGGATTTGGGGTGGGTGCAGGAGAAGACACACACAGACATTCACATCATAACAGCACAGCCAATCTCTGACCACCTGTGAAACGCAGGAGAAACTCTGAAATGCTCATAGCTCTGTCCATCAGGGGATGTGAGTTCAGGAGTAATTTGCTGCTAAGTCAGAGTGTGAGAAGTGAGGTTTTCACAGGTCTGATAATGGTTTCAAAAGTATACTGATACACACACACACAATTTTGTAGTTAACAAGGCTAAGAACACATACAAAAAATTTCTGATTTTTTTTTGTTATCTCAGTTTCTTAAACTTTAAATTTAGATCATTCTGAGACAGGATAAATAATGTAGATTCAAAAAATAAAATAAATAAATAAAAGTAACATAAAAAGCTGGGAAGACTCATATCTCATGGTGTTCTAAGGAAGAAAGAACGTGCAAGTTATGAGTAAGCTGTCCTAGCTTTTAAAAAAATAAGCAAGACTTTCACTGAAATCCTTCCTATCTAAAAATTTTTTGAGTTTCTAGAAAGCAAGTTAAAATTATCCTCAGATGTCTGATTTAGCCCAGAAGAAAAACAGATGACAGTTCATGGGAACTAAGGGGAAATGTTCATGTCTGGCATAAAGAAAGTTTCTTTTTAAAAGATTTTGAAAATCCTTTCACTTGTTGCCATGAGTATTATTTTTTTCATAAAATATTGAATATGAGTCTCTTTGGGAGTGTTACTAAAACATGACAATGTAAATTAGGTGGTTGGGGGCATTGTAATGGATTAGTGTTGCATCAGTTAATTATTTTATGGTTTTTAGGTTACTTCATTATGACATCGTGAATCATTTGGAATAACAGTCACACTGTTGGAAGCCTCTTCTTTTCTAGTCACGCTGACACCTAAACGTTTCTTCTCCTGGCATTGACTCAGCTGCTTACTTTTCATGTTTTTCTCATAAGCAGCTTCTCACTTAACTTTTCTGTGAAGCATCCCCTACAACCATGTATAACTGTAACTTTGACCTTGCTGTATAGTTTAGGTTTGAATCTGTATGTACGAGGTCCTCTGCTGCCCTAAACACAGGGTAGAACATTATACTTGAAAACTTTCAGTAAAAATAGTTTAGAGCTCAGCCTCAAGTTCCCACACTGAGACTTGATTGATTTATAGTGTTTTGCTCTTTTGCTACTATTCAGTCCCTGCAGCTGCCCTGCTTTTGCACACTCTTGCAGTTCTGCATTTGTTAGGACTTTACTTAATCAGTTCTTGAACTTCGTAGGGAATAACTAGAAGTGAGGCAAGAGAAGGTGCGTCTCTGAGTATCTCTTTCTTTTACTTTACTGTCCTTTGAGGAGGAAGCATGCAAGAGAATCTAAGTTTTCCTGCCCCTCATACCAGAGAGCCTGTATCAGGTAGAATGTTTTCCATTTCATCTTGTTTTCCATTGTTCCAGTATTTCAGGGATTTACCATTCCTTAGTTGGTAGAAAGATCAGGAGATAAGCAAGGATACATACCTCTTTCTCTTACCTTGTTTTAGTGTACTTATTTTTCCTATATAATTCCAAACACTTGAGCATGTTTTGTCTCTACTTTTGGTAATTCTCCTTCAGAATTCACAACCCTGTCAAAATTCTTTTGCAAATATCTGGTGGTACAACGGCCTCGCCCCTGTAGATGTTTTTTTCTTGGTCCTTCTCTATAATATTGTTATACAGTAAGTCCCCAACTTAAGAATGAGTTCTATTCCCAGAGATTTGTTTGTAAGTCAGATTCATTTGTAAAGTGAGTCTAATATATTACATCTATAAAAATTTGCAGCTGGAATGTTGATAAGTCAGGGATTTACTGTGATTGGCCCAATGATAACCTGTTTCTCTCTAGCTTAGTGACCTTAGATTTCCTGTGGTTCCTTCTATTTCTTGATCATTCCCATTGTAGATCTCGCTGGTGTGTGTGTGGTCCTCAAAGGTATAATTGCGTGTTGGCGGTCCCGGCAACAAGCCGTGGCCATTGCATTCTGTGTTCACATTTCTCTTTTCTGCTCCATGTGGTGATTTCCTCTGAGGCTGCATTCCTGGCAGTTCTCACACAGCTCTTTCAGGGCACTGCACTTGGCATTTTCTTTCCAAATGCCTATTCATCCACTTTTCCTTGTCTTCCTCCTTCCTTTTCTGCTGCACTCTGAGCTGGAACCTTAAAGAATTCGTGATTATTCACTGGAGTGAATTCTTTTTTTGTTTGTTTTTTTGAGACAGGGTCTTGCTTTGTAGTTCAGGCTGGCCCTGAGCCCACTATGTGGCTCAGGCATGCCTCGAACTCAGCAATCCTCCTGCCTCTGCCTGCCAAATGCTGGGATTATAGGTGTAAGCCACCACACCCGGCTGGAGCTAATTCTTCATTTGTCTGATTTAATCATTTATTTGAAATGTACAACACCTTTTGCTTTTTTTTACATTGGGCGTCATACTCCATAAAATTATTGTTCTGGTCAGGATTTTTCCAGTGCCTTAATCATTCTTACCTTTGTTTCTGTTTAATTATGTCTGTCACTAGGAATTGCATATAAAATTCCTCAAGTGAATATCATCCCCTAGCATGGGGGCCAGGAGCTGGGAATTGAATGAGGAGGCTCTGGGAAAACACACAGAAGCCTTTCACATGTTTTGTTGCCTATTGTAGGTCCCAGGCCAGTTGACTGCAGAGCATTGCAGGAACCAGTTTCTGTTTGTATTAGAAAATGTATTAGGAATGTGAAGTATCCAGCTGATGATTTCCTCTTGATTTGCCTTATCAGTCATTAGGAGCTACTTGTACAAATAAAAATATATTTGCTCTCTTATTGTTTTAGTAACAGGTTTGAGAGTTTGATACGAATTCTTGGTTATTTAGCTTTCATCAAGAACAAGTAGTTTTAAAATAGTTGATAATGGAAATACAGTATGAAACATCGTTGTTTATTTTATTAAACTTTCTCTTCATTTCCTTTTTTAAGCCTTAATTCCAGACACTCCAGAGATCTTGAATTTGTCTGCTGATTTTTCAACTTCTACGTTATACCTAAAGTGGAATGACAAGGGTTCTGTTTTTCCTCATCATTCAAAGGTCACCTGGGAAATCAAAGTTCTACGTAAACATAGCATGGAGCTTGTAGAATTAGTAAGTTTGAACAAAAATTGATATTTTTCCATAACATTACAGAAACTGAACAGTTTTAAAAATCATTTTTGGGGTCTATTAATGTATTTTTTGATTAAGAAAGTAGGTAAAGTATCTTTCAGGATTCATTAAAACCATATGCTATAGGGCTGGGGATTTAGCTCAAGTCATATCATGCCAACCTTGGACACACAAGGGCCTGAGAACCACAAAAAAACAAAACAAAACAAAACAAAACAAAAATATGCTATGATTCAGAAATGTCATGTGTCACCATTAAAGGAACTTTAAGAGATTAAGGAGGGGCATAGATTCTGTGGCTTCTGTCACCTGAACACAGTAAATGTGATCTTTGGGTACTGTTCTGTAGCCTTTTGATGTGCATCTCTTTACATAAACAAATTGCAAATATAGTATTAGTCTATTTTTTGTTTTTTCCAATGTTATACATAAAAATAAATGTTTTTAAAACATAATAATGATAATTATCAGATTTCCTACTGTGAACTCAACACATCAAAAACTATCAAATGCAGGAGAAATCAGTAAGCTTCAATTCTCAGAATCTAAAATATGTTCTTGTGTTTAGAACATGCATTCTTAAATCCTGTTCATGAATAATTTTTATGTATTCAATTTTCTTTTAATCTAAGAATCAATGAGTAATAGTTATGAACAGTGTGACAGGTGACATCCAGACACTAGAATAAGGGAGATACTTTTTAAGCATGAATTCAATAAAAAATAAATAAAAGCAACTATTAAGTCTATAGCCATGTAACTCACTGCTAACAAGATATATACCAGGTTGGTAATTACAAGGTAGTAATTTCTTATTTGGGGAGAAATCTTTATATGAAAAAATAGCAAGAGCAAAAAACCAGAAAAAAATCGGGAAAGAAAAAATTAAAACAGTAAAAAAAGGAGTAAAAGAGGAAAAATGCTCCAGTCCACAGTAAGAACTGTGACATTTTTATTTGTACAGTATGTTATTAATATCATTATTTAAGTCAAAATTGCTACTGTAAAGTAGCAGCATCATAATCTGGCACAAAATAAAAGCTGTCATTCTAAAATTATTTAAAAACCAGGGATCCTGGTCATGAATGTGACATTGAAGAGACTTGATAGCTCACAACTATGGAAACTGTACCCCACAGGCAGGCCAGGGGACCCAGAGCTGTCTATCATCAGTCCCCACACACTCCCTTTGCCTTTCCCTGGAAGCATACTTTCAAGTCTTTTAGCTCATGTTTTTCATTATTTGTTTCCACTTTTGTGAAAACCATGCTGTGTTACTGTTTGTTTTTTGCTTTTGTAGTTTTGAGCAGTGTTGAATTCTCATACAATGAAGGACAAGAACTTAGGCTTCACTCCCTCAGCCCACTCCATTTACAGTCTCCCTCTTTCCCTGTATCTCTTCCCAATTTCCTGTGTTCTTCTAATAACATAGTTCTGTTATAGTTTTTGGTAAAGCAATATTTGTTGTACTATGGTTATATAAACACCATTCAAGACTTAGTCTTTTGTAAAACTTCTTGGATTGTCACTTTAGAAATATCTCTACTTAATTCATTCGTAAATTCCTTCCAGGTTGTATAAATCTCAAACTTTTCCAACATACTAGGCATTTTGTCAGTTTATCTTTGTTCATAAATGCCCGTGAGGACCTCTGACTAGCTTCTCAGCCTTTTTCACATAAGGGCTCAGAACACTGATGACATGTGCAGAGCACACAAGGTGATAATAGCTGCAGCAGCCAGCGTCACAGGTGTCACAGGGCTCCTACCAGTAGCTTTGTGCTTGAAGGAATTAGGACATAAACATACCTCTAACCTATTCAAGACAAACTGCAGGGTTTTTTGGCTCATGTACTAAGGCATTAATGGTGCAAGGGACTCCGTCAACATCTGAGGTATTCCTTCTGCCTTTTTCTTGTGATGGGTCCTTCTTTTCCTAAATCCCCTAATAGATTAATGTCATATACTACTCTATTTATTTCTTCATTCTGGTGGAAACATATATTCTCAGAGCTACTTGTTATTATTGTCTATTTTGCAGATAAGATTTTTTTGTCAAAAAATAAAAGCCTTGGGCTGGAGATTTAGCTCAGTGGTTCTGATGCCTTCCTAGCAAGTGCAAGATCCCTAGTTAGATCCTGGTAAGCACATACAACAATACTGGGCGTTGTGACTCATGCCCACCAGCTATCAGTACCACATACCACAGTGTGGGGGGCGGGGTTGCTCATGCCTATAATCCCAGCACTCAGGAGGCAGAGGCAGGAGGATTGCTGAGTTTTAGAGGCCTGGCTGGGCTCAGGGCCAGCCTGAACTACGAAATGAGACCCTGTCCCAAAAAATACCAAAAATTTAAAAGTTTTAAAGATTAAAAAAATAAAACGTCTATCAACTGCTGTTATTGAGAAGATGCAGAGCACTTAGACTATACCAACATTACGATTGGGAGTGTTAAGATGCTACCAGATAAAAACATTCAAACATGGTATTATGACAATATCTTCATTCTGTATTCATGTGTGATTTCTAGTTTAATTAGGTATAGAGTTTTAGGTTGGAATTTTTTTTATTTTTATTTTTATTTTTTTGCGGTTCCGGGGATTGAACTCGGGCCCTTGTGCATCCAAGGTTGGCACGGTACCACTTGAACTAAGTCCCCAGCCCTTAGGTTGGCAAATTTTATCAAGGTTTTGAAAGCATTGTTCCATTATTTCTTCTTGTGGTTGGTGCATCTTTACTCTCCTCCTGGGAATCCATTAGGCCCGAGTTAGTCTGATCTGTCAGCTTAGAAACTTTTTATTTCTTTGATTTCTCCCTGTGTTTTACTTTTCTCTTAGAACTTATATTCTGCAGAAGTTGGACCTTCCAGAATGATCTTCTCATCCATCTTATCTTTTCCTGTTTGCTTTACTTTTGGAAAAACTTTTCCTAAACTTTATCATGTAGTATTGCTGTTAAATTCCTGTTAATGTATATTTCATTTGTAAGAAAAATCTTTCAAAAAAGAATCTTTTTTTTAAAAGTGAATTCTGTTCTTGTTTGATGAATGGACTTTCTTTTTTTTTTTGCTTTTTGAGACAGGGTCTCGTTTTGTAGTTCAGGCTGGCCCTGAGCTCACTATGGTGCCCAGGCAAGCCGCCGCGAACTCAGCAATCCTCCTGTCTCTGCCTCCCGAGTGCTGGGATTACAGGCATGAGCCACCACATCTGGCATTGTGGTATGCAGTGTTGATTGTTGGTGGGTGTGTCTCCACACCCAGCATTCTATGTGGTTACCGGGGATCGAACTCAGGACCTTGCGCTTGCAAGGCAGGTGCCGGAACCACTGGGCTAACCCTCCGGCCCTGGACTATCTTTCTTAAGTCTGAAGGTATCAGTGATTTAACTGCTTTTCTTTCTTAACACCATAGTTCTTGAAGTTATGTTTTCTCTTTATTTTGGCAATTATAGCTTGCTTTCTATACATTTGATCATCTTGGTTGCTACTTAGGTTTAAATGAATGTCTCTTAAAATCTCAATGAAACTTTAGCTTGCTTGAAGGAGACTTTTTGACTAGGGACTTTATTGATAGATAATAAGGATGGACTGTCTAGTTAGCAAACTCTGATTTTGTTTTAGGTAATTATCTTAGCCTGTTCACATACCCCAAACATATGCTTGCTGTGTATGAGTATCGTAAGAGCTGAGGAGAGAAAGAAGGCCATGTGAACAGTCCCTGTTTTTGGTGTAGCATTCCCTATTTCCAACTGCTCCAGAGATGCTTCAGTCCAGAAGGATTCTACAAAATTTCCCAGAGCACGTCTCTATTCTGCTGCCATGGTGAGCAGGGGATCTAACATGTCTTCAGACAGCCTTCAAGCCATTCTGTTGCTTTAGCCCACCCTCACCCCGCATTTCCAGGAGAACATGGTACATCCTTGGGCCCTCTGGGGCTTCTAGGATAGGAACTAAGTGGTTTCCTGACTTTTCCATTGGAAATGTAAAATTCAACTTTTTTAGGATTTTTAAGTCAATTCTATTATCTATCTGCTTTCCACCCTCTAAAATTTTAATGGTGCTGCTGGATGTCTTGTTTTTTTCTTCTTATACTTCTAGGCCTTTTCAAAAAATTGATTTATTCTTGTTTTAGAAGAATCTCAGAATGGGCCGGAGGGTTAGCTCAGTGGTTCCAGCGCCTGCCTCGCAAGCGCAAGGTCCTGAGTTCGATCCCCGGTAACCACATATAACGCTGGACATGGAGACACGCCCACCAACAATCAACTTGCCTGGGCACCATAGCTCAGGGCCAGCCTGAACTACAAAGCGAGACCCTGTCTCAAAAAGAAAAAAAAAAAAAACCAGAATAAGACGGAAATACATTAATATATTGTCTTTTAACAGAAACTCTCAAGATATCTTGTAATAGGCCCTCAAAATTAAACTAAAATCTTGCCCACTTCTCACAGTGTACTACTATAAACTGTTAAGAAATAAGATATTTTATTTTAAAATAAAATTTAAAATACCGAATGTACATATTAAAATTATTATGTAGGTGGTAATGAGTTACTGTAAATAATTTATTCTGTTGAAATGCCGCCCCCTCCTTGACTTTAAGAGTATAAACCCATTAACTATTTTTCTTCCATGAAACCATGGAGATCCTTTAGGTAGTAGCATCTCTTCCTGGGTACTGTATTAGATATTTTGATGAATGTCAGTGTCCTGATGATAGTGCAGTAAGGCTTGCCATTTAAGAAGTGAAGTTGTGTCATGATTGTTACTCTAACTTTCCTGGGATATGTTATAAAATACCAATATAGTTTTACAAAAGGACAGACCATTTACTTACTTACTGGTGATTCTTTGGTGATATGATCTTTTGTGGTTTTTTTGATCCCAAAAGAAAGCAGAGCAATGCACTATTTGGAAATATAACTTAATTGGGTTTGTTTTTAGGTGACTTACAACACAACTCTGAATGGCAGAGATACCGTTCATCACTGGAGTTGGGCCTCAGACTTGCCCTTGGAGTGTGCTGTTCATCACGTGACAATTAGGTGCTACATTGACTCTCTTCATTTCTCTGGTCTCAAAGAATGGAGTGACTGGAGCCCCGTGAGAAACCTGTCTTGTAAGCCTGTATTTAAAGAACTTTTGTTTCAAAGGAACTGTAGTGCTGGAAAGCAGAATTTAGTGTACACTCTTGGTTCTGTGATCTCAGTAGCTGTATGAGGAGCTTCGAGTCCACTAGCCCAGGAGCTTTCAATTAAAGAAGTCTAAGATAGACTTCAGGAGTCCATCCTTTTACAGACTTCCTGAGTGGCTGAGTAAACATCCCAATATGAAAATAACTAAAATAGGCACTAAAGAATAATTTTAAAATATGTCGCTGGTGGGGACTGAGAATTTAGGTCAAGTGGTACCGCGCCTACCTTGGAAGCACAAGGACCCAAGTTCGTTCAATCCCTGGTACTGCAAAAAAAAAAAAAATGTTGCTGGATCAAATTGATATATTTTAAGAAAATAGTTCCCAACTTCTGGTCTGCAGAGCAGACAGCACAAGAAAGTGCATTGTTATTGCAGAGAGGTCTACCCATGGTCTGTAAATGTACCAGAAAATTATCTGTCCATTAAACAAAACATATCAAAGTGGAATGCTGCCAGGGTCAGGGTGGGTCAAAAACAACGTTGCCAATAAAATGAAGTCATGAAGAACACTGGCAATTGGAAGAGGTAGATCACTCTAGTGATGATATGCAGAAATCCATCAGAGCAAGGGAGAGCTGGAGGCAGGGAGGTAAACTGGAATTTCTGGCTGTTGAGCAAAAGTCAATGAAAATGTAAACTCGGACATTAAAGTTTAGAAATGAGAAGGGAAGAAAGATGTGAAAATGCCGTTGGTGAGAGAGACAGCCAGGGGTACCTGTTATCTGTGAGCAGCTCAGTGGTTAGTGATGCTGTTCTCCGAGACAAAAAAAGGTGTGAACAAGTTGAATGGGAAAGAAGGTTTTCATTTTTAATCATTCAGCTTGTGGCACTGAAGAGTTTAGGGAGCAGGGCCGCACAGGAGTTGAAAATGTAAGTTTGCATCCAGGTGTGAGTAGATACAGCTGGCCAGGCCTGGTTGGGGATTACTGATAGATGTGTGATGTGAGATTTTTAAATTCTGGAGGTTAACATGACTTAGGAGGGGAATGTGGACCGAGGACATGTTCCTTAGGGGCACATATGTCTAAGGGGAGGACAGAGGGAAGGCCAGTAGTCAGAAGCTTAACATTAACCCAGGGAAGTCTAGTATTTTAGGACCCAAGAGAGAAGGCAGTTCTGAGGACATAGACTATAAACCTCATCCTAAGTACAGAAAGCAGGGGAGTGGTGAGTGAGAGGGGCCACTGGAATGAGCATAGGGATGGTGAGGGCAGAAGCCAGCCTACAGTGAAGAGGTGGGTGGGAGTGCAGAGGAGGACAGAGGTCATTAAAATGCTCTCTAGTGTGTGTGTGGCACTGAGGGAATATGGATCAAATCGGCAGGGTTGAGGGTTTGGTTTTTTGTGGGGTTTTTTGTTGTTCGTTTGTTTTTTGAAACAAAGTTTCACTGAATTGCTCGTCAAATTCCCACCTCAGCCTCTCTTACTGTGCATTTTTCTTCTGTATTTGTAAACCCATTCAACTTGAACCTTTAAGCAGTACCCTGTGGCCTTAGAGCTTTCACCCCTCTCCATTTCCCTGTTCTGCAGACAAATTATGTACAGTTTTATTTTATTTCTTATATGTACCTTGCTTCTATTGGATCTGAGAATATACTTCATATTTGGGCCACAAATGTCTCAAAACACCAAACAGTATGTTTTGTATATACCAGACTATTTTGTAAGTTACCTTGGAGAAAAGGCTTAATGTTGAGACCATTTTAGGTAAAACAATCCTAAAATATTTATAATTCTTTTTGTTCTTTCTAGGGACTCCTGATTCTCAGACCGAGGTTTTTCCTCAAGACAACGTAATACTCGTAGGCTCAGACATAACATTTTGTTGTGTAAGTCAAGAAGAAGTGTTACAGGCACAGATTGGCAATAAATATTGTCCTCTTATCCATCTCGATGGAGAAAATGTTGCCATCAAGATCCATAATATTTCTGTTTCTGAAAATAGTGGATCAAATGTGATTTTCACAACAGCAAGTAACATATATGGAACAGTTATTTTTGCAGGATGTAAGTATATAAATCTAACAAGAGAGTTTCTATTAACCTAATTTGATCTCTTTGATACCTTATTCTCCTGTAGAATTATTCTTTCTTATTTTTATTTAATATAAATGACAAATGATTTAGTATAAGTGATAAAGAACCTAGAATTCTAAATCCTAAAATGAGTCCTCAGCTTGTTTTCTACTTGCTTATATATGACTTTAAAAAGTTTTAAAAATAAGATCTGAAACAGCTGATTGCTAACACATAAATTCTTAGTTAACAACTTTGTTGAGTCAGGGATCATTAGTTTATGGTATTTCTTTTTTTTTTTTTTAATTGAATTCTTTATTGGTACAATTTATATACATCTCAAAATCACATATAACATTGGGAAATTTGTACCAGTATATGCCACAAGTTAATTCTCATTTTTACCCATATCCCTACCCACTCCCCCCTCCTCCCCCCTTATACATGCTCTTTTATTTTCTTTCTGTATCATATTTATTCCTT